>JXOV01018657.1:0-23795 GCA_001014945.1 Clogmia albipunctata | reverse complement strand
TGAATGTATTCTAATCCCCATTCACAGGGAGCGTTTTACATTTGTATTTTTACACAATTTAAAGCCAGCCAATAATTAAATATCACTTCAAACTGGTTATATGATGATAAACACCAATAAGGCATCTTTTAAGCCACTTTAATAGTCATACCATAACAATAATCGTTAAAAAAAATTATTCATAAAAATATTTTCACTCGAGGCGGATTTTTGGGGCTCAATTGTCCATAACCGTAACAATAAATAAGGATTTAACGTGCTATGAAATGATATGCTAAGTATTCAACGGAAGGACTGGCTTTTTGAATGACCTTACAAGATTACAATCAAAATTATTTATTCAATTTAAATTATTTTGTCATGGGTAATTATTTAATTAACTTAAATTATATTAGAGGAATGGATTTATTAAACCTCAAGATCCTGAATTTTTCAATTAAGTATTTAATTTATAGCACTTTACTGTCAAGGAAAATTGTTCTGATTTTTAAATTTTAGTTTAATAGGTTAAGCCCATACAAATTTATATCATTTATTTAAATTCCGGGACACTTACAATACAACAAGGGGTACAGGGGATAATAATTGAGGTTTTGGGATAAGGGTGTACAATAAAATGCATATTATGATAAATATTTCTATCATGGTTTGGGCTTGCTGATTCTGCTTCTGATGCTCGGAGCTACCAGTTGAACGGCCGTGTTGTTGGTATGTGTAGTTCAAGTTTGTATCTGTAGAAGGTCCAGCGAATGGCAGCAGTAGGTATTTGGAGATATCTCAAGATGGTGTAGTTTCTAATGAACTAAGGAGCTCCCGCAATACTCCTTAGGTTCTTGGTTTTTTTTCCTTTCTTTTTATCACTACAGGGAGCCATAGAGCAATTTCAAAGCAAGCTTTGTATGTANAGCGAATGGCAGCAGTAGGTATTTGGAGATATCTCAAGATGGTGTAGTTTCTAATGAACTAAGGAGCTCCCGCAATACTCCTTAGGTTCTTGGTTTTTTTTCCTTTCTTTTTATCACTACAGGGAGCCATAGAGCAATTTCAAAGCAAGCTTTGTATGTATTTCGTTTATCATTGTTAATTGAAATGAGTGATTAGCTCATTGCCAATTCTCCAATTTCATTTCACATCGAAAACTGATTCTGTGCACAATTTTTCTATGAGATTGGAACTCGATTAGGAAGGTTTGAAATAGGATACCAGGAATTTGAATAGGAATTTTTTAAATACCGAATTGTAAACGAAATTATAAAGAAAGTAAAATTGATTATTAGGAAAGCGTAATCTGATAACAATAACCGGGACCAACTTGATCACAGAGGCTGAGTTTAAAGATGCTTAACAAAGGTTAGATGTGTAATGTTGCAGCAAAATCCCCAGATCTCCAAGACTCACAAAATATTCGCAAGACTTTTGCCTTGAAAATTATTGGAACTGTAACGAGAGCCAAAATGAATATATGATAATTTTTTTACGTCTAGATAAAACGGGTATATCTAAAAAATTATAATAAAATAGCATATTATATTTTTAAGTTAACATTTAGACACGATCTCGATTCAAAAAGTGTCATCATACCCAATTTTATGATAAAATAGATTATTTAAAGTTTTAATGTTGTTTTAAGATGTTCATAAAATCAAAATAAATCATTTAATTTTAATAAAAACTACAATAGTATCTCATTTTTATAGTTTATAGCAACGCTAATTAACAATAAGAATGAATGGATCTGTGGTGATATTAGTAGTAAAACGTCATCAGCCGGATACCATTCACTGTTTTTATTTTGTATGCAAGAAAATTAGCGATAATATTGTAACAAAAGACTTTTAAAGTGATTAAATACGTGTAATAGCTACTTCAGACAATGTCTAGTAAGTTAAATATCACTTATTATGAGCCGAAATGCAAAAAAATCGCACCCAATTCAGTCAAAAAGTATTGATATTTTAAGAAAATAGTGTTAAATTCGGTACAAGATAGAATATAAATAACAATATACATCTGTCTAGCCTTCATTTTAATAATAAAAAAAAACACCAACCAAATTGATACATGTATTTTTCTTCCGGCTGATGACGTCACGTAAAATCGGGACAATTTATACAAGGTTAAGCGGCTTTGGTTTATAGTTGGAATAAATAATAAAAATATTGATAACAACGGTTATTGGACAATATAAGAGGAGTCGTAATAAACGGATTTTATTTAATTTTTTTATTAAACATAATTTGTTTCAATCTCACCAAAAAATTAAATTATTTCCAATCAAATAAAGATTTTAACAAAACATGATCTAAATTTAATTAATAATATAAATAGTTATAAAGTTTACTATATAAATTTAAAGTTAATGTTATATATTTCGATTAAATTTAAATTCTACTGGGCCAAAACTGGGTTTTGATAATGAGATAATTTATCAAATTTATGTATTTGATTAAACTGACCATTGTGTAGTAAATTTTCAATAAAATAAGTAATTTTTATTTTCAAATATGGCTCTGTAGTGTTTATAAAGCTTAACTTTTCGACCCTATATATATGTGATATGTACTTGATCTGCAGTGCAAAACTTTTTACCATGGTTCATTGCAGATAAATTGGGATAATAAAGTGTTATTAAGCGAGCACACACACACAGTAACGGGGAGAACAAGGAAACCTCAACAAAAATGTAGAAAAACTCCTTGAAATCTTTTCTGTCTTCGCTTTTCCCGTTATTAATTGCAAAAGTTTTAGTTTAAGCAACTTGGTTAGCACATACTAGTACTATCAACAACACACTGATCCACGAAACTGAACAGTTTTTATTTTAGGTAAATATATTCTTGGGTGATACAAAAAGTTGGTAAATGGGTTGATTAAATTGCGAACATTTGAGTTTGCATTAAAATATCTCTCCCCGCCCCCGAAAATGTTGTCACCGTAGTATGGCACTTTTAAACAAACTTTACGCTCTAAACACACATCCAACAAAGAATCCATAAAAAGTTGAATGCCGAATGCATAAAGTTTCGTGCAGAGGAGAAAATAAAACTTATCCTCGCTCTTAGCTTCACGTTTGAATGTTTCTGTCACTAACAACGATTCGAATAATTGTTACCCCCTGTTCTCATCACTTTCTGCCGAGAAACACGCTTCTAGAAACTATTATAACTTTTCAAAAGAAATTATGAATAACGAGTGTTTCAACTCGTTTTCGGTTAGAACATTATGGGGTTTATGCTGCTCTTGATATTTTCGCTTGACTCTAATTAATTTATCATTATTTTAATATGTAGAGTTTTATATGGTTTTATTTAATATTATTCTCTTCTTAAATGAGATTAAAATCGACTTAACATACAGAAGCCATAAGAGCAGTTTTAAATAAATAACAATTCATTGCGTTTCATCCTTTTACGACAGGGGTCTTCGATTAAATTTTAGTTAATATCTCGGAGTGTATCAATCTGACCTCAATTTGTTTTGGCACGAAGAAAGGTCTCATCATTGGCCATCGTCTGCACTATAAAACAAAAGACTAGGTTTGTTGCAAATAATTAAAAAAGGCATGCGAATTTTCCCATACAGCAATATCGTTTCATCCTTTTAAGACAAGACATTTTCTCCTAATGCGCCAACAAGAGAGAGTTTTTGGTGATTTTTTTAAACTGAAATAGTTGGTAATCTATTCTTCAATATATACAGCTCGAAAAATTGGGTCGCTATGTCATAGTAGGCAGCCAGTAACTATCTTTGGAAGTTTAGAAACCCATATTTTGAATTATGAAAAAATAGTACAAAAAAATTCTGTAGTTCAAATAAAGTAATGATGGCTATCTAAAACTGAGTCCATTATGCATTGTGAATGATAATTTGGGCACAACAGGACTGCGAATAAAGACACAGTTACGAGTCATATTTTCTTCGTGCCAAAACAAATTGAGATCAGATTGATACACTCCGAGATATTAACTAAAATTTAAACGCAGACCCCTGTCGTAAAAGGATGAAACGCAGTGTATGTTCTGGATTTCGAATTATTATCTATATATATTATTTGCTTTAATTTGAAATAAATACCTATGTATTCTTATAAGAATCTATTTTATTTTGCTTATTTTCTTCAATATCATATTGCCTTCAATATTTCCGAAATCCACTATACTATATCATCGAGATCTTGTGATTGCAACGCCCGTTTAATTTACGAATACGATCGTCACAAAGCCAAAGCACTCTTTCTCTCAGGCTATATTTTCATATATTTATTATATTATTTATGATGAGAGATGATAGAGTTACGTAATAAAACAAATAAATGAGTGACAAATAATAAAATAAAAATTTGTGATATTAATTTAATAACAGAAAAACGAAAAGATATTATTTAATGTGTTAAATAGTTCATGTCTTCCTGGAGAGTGTAGAGTAATTACGAGATTTTTTTAATTTTTTTATATAATTATGCTCACTTGAATCGTTCATCAATGGTAAATATAAAAAGGACTTTCGAATTACAATTTTATATAAAAGATTTTAGATACAAACAACAATATATAACTTATGTGTCATGGAATTTATTTCTTCCTTAAACGTGCACTGACGAGTACTTGAAAAATATTGATTTGTTCAAATAAAAACAGTTTGCGCAATCAAGTAAGGACGAAAATATATATTTTATGTCAATAGAATAACACAAAAATGTTTGAATGTCACATTAAAAATTGCACATGTCTGTTTTACAGAAAGGTTTGTCAGAATCTAATTGTTGCTGTAAATGTGTCATTTTGACATCGATTATGAAAGTTGTGTGTTTACAAAGCTCAAGTTGTTGTCAAATGTGACAACAACTGACGTTTCCAATTCCTCCTATTTTTCTTCAAATTTTTTAAAAGTCTCTTTCTGTCTGGGTCAATTAAAGTGCAATTCGGTAATTGGTTGAGTGAGACGGTCATCAAAGGTGGCGTGCCTAATTACTGTGTCATTGGTGAATCAAATTCACAATGTTCGACGAAAAGTAAACACAACTACAGAGTAAAAATTTACGTGCAATTTGGTGCATTTTCGAGCTGTGTAGAGAAGGAGGTGGCAGTTCATTCATAAAATATCAATAACAAAGTAGCTCTTCTTCGTGTGTTTTGATTGTGGCAATCGATTGTTTGCGCCTGGCCTACTTGGGGGAAAAACAAAACAATTGTTGGGGAGATTCCGAGCTTTTGGCCTTAAAAAATAGTGTGTGGTGTGGATTTGGTGAAAATGACGTCAATGGCCAGCAATTTCGCGACGACTGGTGGCAACAGGATGGGTCAGCAGTCCCTGATGGGTTTGCAGCCAAAACAAACGCCAATCACAAATGATTACGAGATTTCAACAACTGTTCTCGGCCTGGGGATCAACGGCAAGGTGGTTCAATGCATCAGTCGCCAGTCGGGTGGGAAATATGCCCTGAAAGTATTGCACGAAAACCCGAAATCGTTGCGAGAAGTGGAACTTCACTGGAGGGCCAGTCAACATTGCAGGTAACAGAAATAATTGATTGCAGTAGGCTTGGTAGTAATTTGATGGACTTGAAGTTTGGCGGAAAACAAAACTGGAGTGGAAAGTTGTTATCAATCAAATCGACCCATAGTTGGCAATTATGTAAAAGGCTACCCGATTAGTCGCTTTTCTCTCTCTCCCTCTCTCTATCTTTCTAGGCAAATAAATGGTAATCTAACTGTGTGCAGCTGAACACTGATAAGGGGGACAGACCACCCGTTTTTCTGTTCAAATTTCCAGTTTCTCTTTCATCATAGATTGTGTAAATAATTGCTCTTGTTAAAGGATTCTCAAATCAAAGTACACCATGAGTCACGTGATCAACAATTACTTATTTGCGTTATCAATGATTCATTCGCCCAATTTTCAAAGTTTTGTGTCGAAAAAGCTGGGGAAAACGGCGTCGTCTATAAATAAATGCAAACAAATGAATGAAAATATTTGTTCCGGGAAGCTGCTAGCCGATGACCCAGCCCAAGTTCAATAATTTCGTGTAAGTTTGTCGCATTCCCCAAATCTCTCTCCTTTTATAGATTTCAAGATTGACCAACTACCTGATAAGGGGGGAGAATCACGTTGGTCGGTAGCCCTGGTCGAACATAAATTGCCAAACTGTACACAGATAACGAGAATCTCTGTGTCTGTGTTGTTGCGAAATAAACAATAAAAGTTTGCAGCTTTTTGGCCATTCGCCAAATACTTGTGCCTTACCCACCACGTGGAATCGGAATTCCTGAAACGATACACGATTATTGTACAGTTATTATTGATTACAAGACAAGGTCAAGCGATAGGGTCATAAGATAGCGGTGCTGTTGGACGGGATTCCCTCATTTCGTTTCAATTTATTTTTATAAACAGAAATGACTCCAATGGTTTTTTTGCCTTAATTAATTTTTTAAGGCCAAACAGAATGTTTTAGAGAAGTAGAACTGTTAATTCTTTCTCGTGAAATGGGTTTTAATCATTAAAACTGTATTTAAAGTTCCCGAGAAATTATTTCTTATTTGTTTTGGGAAATATTTTATAGTCCAAACAAATAACTCCAAAGGTCACTTGATGTACGAAATACTTGTTTATATTAGAAGATCAATAATAAGATGAAGTTTTACTCGTTATGATTTTTTTTAAATCACGAACCTAACAAATTTTTAAAAAAGACTCGTTCCTTTAATAATACTTATTAGCGTAATTTATACAAGAAAATATTCATTTTGATCACATTACCAAAACAATCGAAATTTTTAAAATTTTAATACAATTCTTTATGTTCTATAGCTGTCTTTGTTAGTCAGTTTTCAAATTAAAATGAAATTAATATAACTTAAATGTAAAAATACATGGTCAATGCAGTAATTTAAAATTTTAGTTGAATACTCTATTATAGAAATAACTTTCATATAAATCTAATCAATTCTGTGAATTTTTTCACGGAGATCTTTAATAATAAATAAAAAGCACTAGTGCTTTATATAGTTCTTTAAAGGTTTGTTCTATTAAAACGACAGAAGAAATATTACTATCATAATATCGATTTTATGTAACTAAAATACATAACCTTTAAAGTACAAGTAGTTCTTTCAACAAAAAAAAAAACAAATGTTATTTAATATCAATTTTTGTAACCAAGTCCTATTGTGATCTCAGCAATATATGAATAAAAGTTCATTGTTCTATAATAAATCATATTTTAATCTCCCTATAAGGAACCCCCTATTAGACATTTTATTATAAAAGCTTTACTCATTTCTTTTTATCATCACAGTGATAATGGAATTGTAAATTTAAGCATGTTAATTAACAACTTGTTGAACATAATAATTTGAAATAAGCTAATTTAAAAACATTTTAATTTTATCGTTTGAAGATGAATTGTTTTATATACTTCAATTACAGTAGAATCCGTTTAATACGACTTCACGTATATTGATCAACTGCTTATTATAACGAATTACACAGCGAAGTTTGGTTTTTAAATGCTTACATCGGCTATCCACTTAGTATGATCAATTTTTGTGAATTTTTATCCAGTTATAATGATTGACAACAACATTGGAAAAAAATTCACTCATTCACTCGTCAAGCATTTTTGTTAGTAATTTAAGGAAAATGAGAAAAAAAATATTTCATACAATTTTAATTTTAAACTATTTCTTTTCATATTATCTTTATATTATTTCCTTATAATAAATTAAATAACTATCTTGGTAAATTAACATAACATTTGTATATTCTGGAAATTTATTAAATTTTAACCATTTCAATGAACTTATAATAGGTTGTTATAAAAGAAAACCGAACCAACAATATCTTCACACATTGTTTTCGAAATGAGTTGTCAATGAAAAACGTCATTTTAGGCCCTTCATTCGACCGTGTTCCTAGAATGTTTCACCATTAAAGGGCCTACTTATATTGTAACTAAAAAGGTGTTTGTTCTGTTTATTTTCTACAATTTGTTTTGTATGACGTGTACTTAGTATGACGTATTTGTGACTTCCCTTCGCTATCATTATGGCCGGATTCTACTGTATTTACCTAATATTTTATGTTTGAAAACAACTGGAGAAGAGAAAAACATAAAATGATTCACGAATTGTTCTTATTATTTTGCATTTCAAAATATTTACAATTTTTTTTCAAATGAACAATAACATTATGATTTAAAGACATGTGTTTTCCCCTGGAGGCAATTAGCAAGATCAGTCTAAATGGCGAAATGACTATTAGTAGACTATTCACACCCAAATGAAAACATTTGAAAAATTGGAGATTTCCTTTCCAATTTCTAATTAAATCACAATTGGTTTTTAATTGGAATTATGGCAACTTATAAATATACATAAAGTTCATTATGTTGTAATTTGCCTTTTGTGTTGACTAAATCGGTTTTTAATTGATTAACCCCCAAAGAGAAAATTAATATTGAATTTTAAATAAAAGCAGAATATTCATCCCTTTATAAGAATTTCTGACAAGAACTTTCATTCCTACACGTTGATAAAACTGTTCGTTGTAGACTAGTGTTAAGAAAACGTGTGTTTTAAATTAGAAATAGCTTGTAGAACAGATGTAAATGAAACCTGGGTTTGTGTAATGGTGTGATAGGAGTATTGCCCGTTGAAATAACTTATTTTCTCTTGTCAAATAGCCTGACATTTTTAAATCGCTTAAAATAATCTTTGATCATAGCTTTCAACAAACTCAACGAGTTTTTAGTACAACTAAATTTAAATTTTCTAAATTCACAGACAATATTAAATGCAATTTGAGGATTTGTGAATTTGAAACGTTTTCTTAATTATTTGTTTTAATGAGTTTATGTTCGAATGCTCATTAGTCTAATTTTCAATTACAGACACATTGTGAGCATAATAGACGTCTACCAGAACACGTACAGCGGCAATCGATGTCTGCTGGTTGTGATGGAGTGCATGGAGGGTGGGGAGCTATTCGAGCGGATCCAAAAGAGGCAGGATTCTCCTTTTACGGAGCGCGAAGCCGCCCAGATAATGCACCAGATTTGTTTGGCCGTCCAGTATTTACACGCGATGCAAATCGCCCACAGAGACCTCAAGCCCGAGAACCTGCTCTACACCTCCCCAGATAATAACGCCCTGCTGAAATTGACCGATTTTGGTAAATTCGATTGTATATATGTAATGATTATAAACTAGTTTTTTTGCAATCCCATATTGAAAAGTTAGCTTTTCCATTTTCGCAGATTGTCATTTAATTAAATAGTAAAAGATTATGAAAAAACTCATAATCTACAAAGATACCTTCGCCGCAATTTTTCATTCTCATTTTCTCATTAAAAAATATAAAAACTGTTAACTTTACACCCTGGTATTAAAAATAATTATTTTTTTAATTTAATGAAAAATAAGGCACAGTTTACGTGTACTCAAAAACTTTTCTTGCCAAATATGTCATGTAATACATAAAATGATCTGAGGGTACCAAAATCATTAAAGTAATAATTGATTTTAAATTTCTTAAAATTGATTTTATAATAACAAAACAAATAATTAAAAAGAATAACATTTTGTGAGTTATTTCATATAAATGTAATGAAAAAATAAGCCAAACCAGAAAAAATAAAAAGACGAAAATTCGGGTATCGAACCTATATCCTCAAATTAAATTATCATGGTTTACCTATTAAGCTATTCAAATCACTGAAAAGAATTGTTAAATCGTGATCTTTATGGGCTTAATTGTTTTAAGTCTACATATCACTTTCAAAATTCTGAGTGTATGGAGTGACTACCGAAAAATAACAATATGTTAACTTTAAGATTTATTTAAATCTAATAATTCAATTATTGAATATAATTTATACTACATTTCTTTATATTATTTAATATAATTCTATTGAAAAATGTGTACATTTTAGAAGCCAATGCTTTCTCTAAAAAACAATCCATAATCCAACCCTGTTTAATTATGCATTATTCAATACCCACAGACAATCACAAATCGTGTAAATACACAAAATTAGTACTTTGTACCAAAATTCAACTACTAAAAATTATTATTTTTGATCTTAGTAGCTTAGAATGAAAAAATATATTTTGATAGTTGTCATGCCTCTACAATAAAGTAGACTATGACTTATTAGTCAATTTAATTTTTTTCTCATTAAATGACAAACAGGAAATTTTGTCTTAAATGTTGGTTCTGGCTTCTAAATGTGGTTTAAATGATGAGTGCTATTACAGGAATACCAGTGATACAGTGCTTGTTCCTCTGTTTGCGTGATATATTGAAATCTAAATTTCTATTCGCTTGACTACTTCTTCCCTTAGTTTTATGTGGTTAGACCTTAATTTAGTACTGGGTTTGTCTTCTTGTCTTCTTATTCTTTACTTTATATTTCGCAGAAAATAGCTAATAAATATGCCAATTGTATAAAATTTTGTAAAATACTGGTTG
This sequence comes from Clogmia albipunctata, assembly GCA_001014945.1. Lineage (NCBI taxonomy): Eukaryota > Metazoa > Arthropoda > Insecta > Diptera > Psychodidae > Clogmia > Clogmia albipunctata. The sequence goes on along the minus strand of JXOV01018657.1, from coordinate 13,325 downwards.
GAAAAACACATAATTATACACTCGTATCTATTAAAAAACTCATTTCATTCGTTTTCTAGAACTCTACTTGAGTTTAATTATGGTTCATTTTTCCCACTCGTTGTTTAAATAACTATTTTCAAATATCATTTTTCAATTATTCTATAAATTATTTAAATCTGATAATTCAAAGGATACATTTAATAAATCCATTATAAAATATATATATAATTATTGAAAATTTCTAAAAAGTCTTAAAATAGACAAATGTCTATTATTTATTCTATTTTCTGCATATATTTGTTATGTAAGCACTTTTATTTTTTTCTTAATAAATGAAGGTTTTTCTGTTGTTTTCTATGAAACAATAATAATAATCCATTTAAACAAATATTATTGTTATATTAAAAGCGTGTACAAGTTTTACGTTTCAGCTCAATTTGTTGATAAATTTGAAATCATAATAATCTCTCTTTTTATCTTAATCAATAGGCTTTGCCAAGGAAATCAACAGCATGAACATGACGCTCCAGACGCCCTGCTACACTCCCTACTACGTGGCCCCTGAGGTTCTCGGTCCAGAGAAGTACGACAAGAGCTGTGACATTTGGAGTCTCGGAGTGATTATGTATATTCTGCTGTGTGGATTTCCGCCATTCTACAGCAACAACGGTCTTGCCATTAGTCCGGGTATGAAGAGGAGGATCAGGGCGGGTCAGTACGAGTTTCCCGATCCTGAGTGGAAGAACGTGAGTCAGGCAGCCAAGGGCCTGATCAAATCAATGTTGAACGTCGATCCAGAGAAAAGACTAACCATCGATCAGGTCATGAAAAATGGTAAGACAAGTCTTTAAATATCTTCTGTTAAATAAAAAAAAACTTTATAATATATATTTTCATTTTTTGTTAATTGAGCTTTTAGTGAAAAACGATGTGTTTTACTTTAAATTATACGTTTCTACTAAACGCGTAATTTAGCCAGCTTTTGAAATTTCAGTCAAATCCGACATGAGATTTTTTTTAAATCTCGAGATAAAGAGAGTTTTTAGCACGTATTTAAAAATGTTGAAAGAAGATCGGACATTGAAATCTTAATTTTGGGAGGTATATCACAGAGCAAAACCAATAATCCAATTGATGCTGTTCATGAGGTCTCTTGTCTTTTGATGGCAATCGAAATTTTAGACCGAATCAGTTCATAGTTACAGAATAAATCTTTGCAAAGCAAGAAATGCTCTTCCATCCTGACCTTGCCGGTTTACACCTCTTCCTTTGTCTTGTCCAAATTTGTCGTACAGTCTTCTGACCCATCGTCAGTATTCTCAAAACTGGGCCCGTTACGATTACTTTCTGTTTCAAAACTTGAAAAAGTCAAACGTTTGGCTAAAAATTTATTCAAATGATGAACTTATCGCCGATAAGGAGGCCTAATTCACAGATTATATTTTAACTCGCTTTTAAAAAAAATACAATACGATTTATTTGGAATTTGAGAGTTTAATTATACAATGTTTTAAACAATGAAATTCATGCAAAGCCACCGAGCGGACCTGCCTATAACTTTGTCAAAGTCGTTATTATAGCACGTGTGTTTTTTCTTTATTATTAAAGTGTGAGTTCCGTAAAAGAAATCCATTAAATTTATATGGTCGCCAGTTTTGAAGGGCATGGCTTAACTGTGTTTTGTTAGTGTTTTTTAATAATAGGCCTATCGGAGAACTCATGAACTACGTTTACTTTTAGTTTATCATAGAGGCCGCACCATGTATTTTTACAGAAATTCGAAGAATTTTTATGTTAATTTATTTAAAAATGCATAAAATTTTGTATAAAACACGGTCGATAAGCATTATTAAACACTCGAACCTTCTTCAAGGCCCGTTATTACACTAGAGTCCTTTGAAGTCATAAGCGTAGCGAGTAGTTTAATGAAGATCAGATGTTTATTAATGTGTTTTATACAAAATGTTTTTGCATTTCAAATAAATTCAGAATCAAAAAAAATTATCTCAACATAATTAATTTTTGGTTCTGTTTCACTTCTGATGAAAGGTAGAGAATTCCGTAGAACCCAAGTATTTAATAATTCCTTTTAGTTTTATTGTATAAATATAAATTAGAATGATTTAATAAATATTAAAAATAGCAATAATTATTTTTATATAAAAGATCTACAAAATGCATTTAATTAATAATGTGCATTAATTAAAATATTTCTTATATTTCAGATTGGATTGCCAAATTTACAAGTGTGCCACAGACTCCGCTGCATACGGGACGTGTACTTAAAGAGGGTGAGGAGCAGTGGCCCGACGTCCAGGAGGAGATTAATCGGTCTCTGGCGACGATGAGAGTGGATTACGACCACCTGTTGCACATCAAACCGTTAGAAAATTCTAAAAACGACCTGTTGAACAAGAGGCGCAAAAAGGGCGAAGGCGACCAAAAGTGAACTGAGGTGGTGGTCCGAAAAGGCGAGCGACTTCACAGTAGATCCAGCATCTTCCCTCTTGTCCACCTCTTGCTATTACGTATTTAATTGGATGGGAATCGTTGTTAATTAATTAAAGATAAAAATGAAATTGCCCGCTAACCATAAAACTTTTGGTTGTAAATGTATCAAATTGTATCTAATCAAAGTAGCTGTATGCACAGCTAAAAACAATCGTTATTAATTGTTGTTATTGTATCAATATTTTATTTTTATGATAAATTTTAGAGAGGAGGAAAATTAATAGAAGCCATTCATTGGTAGCAAGACGACGAGAAATCAGCAAAAGAATTATATATTTTTACCAATTTACAATATATAGAAGAACAATGAAAGAAAAGTAAAAAGCAACGACGCTGCAATTGTCAGGAAAATATACAATAATGTATTTTATTATAGGCTTAAGATTAACAAAAAATGGTGTTATTTTTTAAAAGAGAATATAAATGCAATTCGAGGGACACGGAAGAATGGACTTGCAGGACATTTGTAAGATAGTTCTATGTTTTATAGCGATGAATTAATAAAATTAAATTGTAATAGCGCATCGCTAAAATGAGCAAAGAGTAAAACCAATAAAACAATAATAGTTAGAATTAAAGCAAATTGTTTTTGTTATTAGAACCTTATAAAAAATCCTATTAATTTTATTAGCAATTAATATTTGTGAGTTTAAAAACTCCAAGTGTGAAAAATCTTTATGAAAATTCATGTAAAGTGCCTCATTTATTCATCATCTCAAAACGTTAAAATTCAAGGTCACAAAAGGAGTTTTAAAAAAAAATTTATTGTTGTAAGGGAAAAAGGTAATGTTTATTAACCTGATTTTTTCTTAGAGCTTCCACCAGCTTTAATTTAAGTAAATTCAATGCATTATAGATTATAAATGCAATATAAATGGTTTACATTAATTTTTCAGTGTATTTAGACACATTTGAGCCAAATTTTCAACAAAAAAATCGATAATTACACTAAAACCCAACCAATCACTAAACCACTAGTCTTCTCGAAGAGATACGGCCAAACATGGAAGGATTGGGGTGTCTGTTGTTCACTGGGGCTCGAATTTTTATCGTTATTTTTTCATTTTTCCATAAAAATTCAAAAATCAAATTAATTTTGAAACACCCTGTATTTGAGGTTATGTTGCAGTCGCGTCTGAGGAGACGGTTGTTGCTGTTAAATAGCTGTCACTTTTGTGTTTGTGTGGCAGTGTTTACCAAAACAGTGGCGAAAAATGGCACCTCTTGAAACTGTGCCTGCGAATTTTTTGCCTCCGCAGCAGCCCCGGGGTGGTTCCATATCCCTGGCGATGCTCATCGACTTCATCATACAGCGAACATACCATGATTTAACAGTTTTGGCGGATTTGTGAGTTCTAAATTGATTTTTTCTCGAAAAATATTTTGACGACCAATTTTTTCAGACTTCCGCGGAAAACGGACATGGAGCGGAAGATAGAGATCTACAACTTCTCGGCGAGGACTCGGCAGTTGTTTATACGCCTGTTGGCTCTGGTGAAGTGGGCCAATTCCGCGTCGAAAGTTGATAAATCGGCTCACATTATGAGCTTCTTGGACAAGCAGAGTATGCTCTTCGTGGAGACCGCAGATATGCTGGCTAGAATGGCCAGGGAGACCCTCGTCCATGCTCGGTTACCCAACTTCCATATCCCAGCCGCGGTGGAGATCCTGACCACGGGAACTTATGGACGATTGCCGGCTTGCATTCGAGAGAAAATCGTTCCGCCTGACCCAATTACGAATACAGAGAAGAAACAAACTCTACAGAGACTCAATCAAGTCATTCAGCACAGACTGGTGACGGGGAATTTGATGCAACAAATGAGGAAATTCAAAATTGAGAATGGAAGGGTGACTTTTAGGGTTGATAATGAGTTTGAAGTCTCCTTAACGGTGATGGGAGACGGTCCAACTGTCCCTTGGCGACTCCTGGAGATCGAAATCCTTGTGGAAGATAAGGAAACAGGAGATGGAAAGAGCTTAGTTCACACTCTACAGGTAATTAGCTTGTTTAAAAGGAAAACTAGTCATTCCCCTTAATTGTAATCATGTCAAATAAAAGTACAGTAAAATCTGCTTATTCGCGGGGATACGTTTCGAAGAATACGTGAATATGGAATGGATGCGTTTATATGGTATTTCGCCATTTGGATTAATCATGTTCTTTAAGCTAATTTCAAAGAATTTCGTAATTTTCCATTTTTAAAAGAAATTAATAACTTTATCTAAAAATTTTTTAATGAAATTTTCCAGTTCTTGTAGAAACATCTTTTTGAATTGGTTGTAAATAAAACATTTTTCTAAGAGTAAAAAATTATTTCGAAATTCAAGCCACTCAATTGATTTCTCAATGTATTTCTTAGAACTTATAATGATTTCATTGTATTCTCGTATGTGATTTATGTTTTCAAATGATTATTTCACCTCATTAGAGTATTTGAATATGCGATTTTAGTCCTTATTTATTTATAAAATATATAAATAAGATAGTTGATATGATGTAGGAAAACGTGTTACCAATCATACGCCCTAGCTCTTCCTGTCAATCACAATATCTAGCCCTATCTAAATTGTTGCTCAAGATAATGAATTTTATGAACATTAGATTGCAAATGAATGAGATGGGATAAAAGTATAATTAGACCGCCATTCAGCACTGCACACCAGGGCAGTATAGTTTTTGGTCACTTTAACGCAGAGGTTAGGATGTATTTTGCTATGTAAATTTTCCTTCAAATCGATTTGATTTTGTATGTACATGCAGATTCTTCTTCTACGACTCAACAACCGTTACCGGTCTAGGTCTAACCAATTGGTTTTACGTAATCGGAGTTTTCAAATATCCTATCTATTCATTTGCCAATCTTTCACAATTGACAACTGAATAGCATGTATTTACGAATCATTATTTGTTATCATGTGATTAGCACCATGAACAAATGATTTTATATAGAGCGTATTAATTGACAGGTTTTTGCCACCGAAATAAAACACACTTACTAAGAAGAAGACCATCCCTTTCCCACTTTCATCTGTATATGTTCATTGAACAGCAGCAAATTACTAGTATTGGAAAGATCCGGTTTATCACTTCGATTCTATGCATTTCGTTCTAGCTTTGAAAACCTTTCTAAATTCGAGCAAATAGTGTTGATGACAACAGTTGCTCGAATTTTGAGGCCGGGGTATTATTTTTGTTAAATTTATTTTAAAAAATTATTAATCCCAGAATGTTGTTAGTGTGCATGCAGATTACATCCGCTAATTATGAAATATATAGCATTTATCGGATAATCAATTAACATACAAATTTCATGTTCTATTAATTTAAATTTTTCTAGGCCCATTAACCAAAGATCTATTCTTTAATTCCTTCACAGGTGAATTACATCCATCAATTGATCCAAGCTCGTTTGGTAGACAACGTCAGTGCTTTGACTGAAGTCTACAATTGTCTCCATTATTTCGCTCAATCTCTGCAGCTTGAAGTTCTGTACACACAAACGTTAAGGTTGGTCAGGGATCGTCTGCACGACAATATTTTTGTGGACGAATACTTGCCAGGGCAAAAGCTGGTCGTCAGTTACTGGCGAGAATTGAGCAAGAACAGCAAAGATCCGAAATCAGAATTGGGATACAGATTAACCATTCAGACAGATCCAGGAGATACAGCAAAACCACTGGCTGTTATTCACGTCCCTTCTATTGGCAATAAAGAGTCTTCAGAAGTGGCGGACAGAGCAGTAAGATCTGAACATTTGTCCATGGAGAGACTTTTAGTTCATACAGTCTATGTCCGATCCTTGGCACGATTAAGTGAAATCAAAACAGAACTTCAATTGATTTTGAAGAATGTAGAATGTAAGTATACTTCAATAGAATATTTTAAATGAGTTTAAATAATTAGAATATTAATATTTTGTTTTTATTTATATTTTAGATCATCTCCAAGGAACTCCAGCAATATTAACAGTGCCAATTCTTAATCCATGTTTAAGAGCAGAACAGATTCACATAACTGTTGATACTCACACAGGAATGTTTCATTGTCACGTTCCAAAGCACCTAAATTGTCCTCTGGTACTCGACTTGCAACAGGCTTTGAACAATGATCACCAGAAATTGTTGAATCTGATTTCGGAGCTACGTTATTGGATCACTTTCCGGCGATGTGAAAAGACGCTGCAACATTTGCCAGCGACGCCCCATGAGCATCTCCCATTGCTCCACGGAAACGACCATCCCATTGCAAAGATTGGAAAACATAAAGTGTTTATTAAATTACATCGACATCCGAATGTCATTTTGGTAAGGAAGTGTTTTAATATTTTTACGAAAAATATTAATTTAATGTTATTTTAGATCGTGGAAATGAAAGAGAAAGCTGACAATCCTACAGAAATGGAATATATTTTCTATTTGGCTAGCGTTAAACAGAGTTCTGTTGACGCGGTAACTAATGAAGAGTCTACAGCAGATGTGGAGTTTCCGAAAATGTATTTAAAAGTAACCTCGCTGATCGAATTTGATACATTTGTAATTACTCATGGACCAGGAACTTATGTTGATGGTAATTTAGTCTTTGTTTTTCACAATTTTAAACTATCATAGTGTAAAATAAGTTACTCGTATTTTAACAAGGAAACGATTAACGGGAATTTTTCATTGTTTAAAATTTACAAAAAAAAAACAGATTCTGTAAGACATATTTTTTACAATCCTTTTCAAAATACTATAAAAACTAAATATAATAATTGTTAGTTATAGAACTTGTTCGATAATATAACGCAATAATAAATACTAGGTCACTAACGTTGCGAGTGTGCTAAATAATACAGATTAATTTAATTTATTTGATGGATTTCTTTCGCGAAGATCAGAATTTAATATTAAAAATACACTTGTGCTTCAAAAACAACTTAGACAGAACAATTTTAGTGTTATAATATGAATTTTATGCAACAAAATATTTGAAGTAATCACGATCCCATGGTACGGACTAAAAAAGCGAAATTTGCTGTTTCGGGTTCAAAAGTTAACTTCTGATTTTTACGTTGAGATAAATTTGTTTATAGATTTTTTTCCTCACATGTGAAAAAAAGCTAAATTTTATATGCAAAATATTAAACATGACTAGTCTCGAATGAATGTAAAACCTAACTTTTCAATATGGAATTGCAAAAAAATATTACCTATTACATATAGCTAAAATAGTATTTTTCTGATCTTTAATAATTAAATAACGGTTATTATTCTTTCTTTTAGAAACTCTGGCATCGAGCACTGGTGCTATGAAGAGAAAGAGCAATTTGATGGATCAAGGACCTGCAGCTAAACAGCAAAAGACAATCTATCCGGCTTATTTCATCCCAGAACTGGCTCATGTCGTCGCAATGTGTGATGAGAAGTTGCCGTTCGTTTCATTTGCCCAAGAATTGTCCAATAGGAAGATTCCCCACGGAGGACTACAAGTGGAAGCCAATGCAACGTCTTTGGTGCTGAAGCTATTAACACTTCCTAAGCCAACTCCTCCGCTCGGATTAGAGGCGAACAAGTGCATGGCGCCACCTCAAATCACAAACGCAATTTGGAATGCTCTTTTGAAACGGGTTCTATCCGTTTCGGTCCGCGCTCAAGTCAATCGTCATAATCTGATCCGCACCTGGACAATTGAGTTGGTGTTTTACAGCACCCCTCTGCCCAGCGCTCATCACAAAGAGCAAGGCTTAAGGAGAGCCGTTTATCTTCAATACGAAATGCTTCCAGCCGAAAATGTGGGAAATACCATTAATCTTCTGTTGGATGATTGGTCCAAGATTGTCCATCTCTACTGTCTGGTCCATGACTTTGCAGAGAAATACAATAATGGTAATATTTATTTCAAAAATTCACTAATGCGATAAAGAGACTACAATTAACTTATTTTAAATAAATATTCTTCTTTTTTAGAAAAATACAACCTCCAAAATATCGTTACCGTCAAATCTTATACCTACACAAGTCTTCTAATTGGATACGGACCATACAAAGAAGTAGTGGCAAATATCTTCTGGTGTACAGAAGCAAAGGAGTTTAAGATCATTTTCTCGGGCGGCAATTCGGCAATAAACGCCCATTTAATGATGAGAGAACAGCTGCAATCTCATCTGAACAGACATCATAATCTCACCCAAGTTATCCACATCCTCCATGAAACGTATCAAGCCCTCAGTTCCATAGCCCAGCTTCCGATTATTCCTCAACTGGGAATTGTGGTAAGTTTCGTCACGATATTGTTGTACCGCCTGTAGTTACAGTTAATAACACGCAAAGTAGAACAAACAGATTTTATTGTCAATTTTGTCTTCTATTACTAAATATAATTTTGATTAATATATATTATAATGGGTTGACTTTCCCAGCCCACTTTACTACTTTTAAACCACAACATTCAATTTAAATGAGAAAAACACGATTTCAAACTCTACTCTAACACTTTTATTCAATCTGACAATTCTCTTTAAACTTGCTTTTACTGAAATATAAATTTCTTCAAAGCATTGAAATTATCAAAAACAAAAATTCTACAAAAATGTCCAAAATTTTATTGTTAACTTTCCCCAAAAATATACTGTTTAAACAAACAGGTCTGGAACATTTTCGTTGAAAACGTGGTGAAACGTCATCATATTATATATACAAGCATTGTTGGAATTTTGAAACAGGTGGGATGATGACGAAGCACAAGCAAAAAAGTTCATGACTTCTTCTATTAAGCAGTTTTGAGTATGGGTCTTTTAGAACACATTTCACCACCGAATTCTTGTATTTAAGAACTTTAAATTATTTGCTTCGCGATCACATTAAATATAAAGCGCGTGACATTACTCTTTTAGACTTTAGTTCGTTAAATTATCAAGGATTTACTGCACAAAATGAACGTCTTGATTTTCTAATATTTCATGAAAACTATATGGTCCCATAAACATATCCTGAGCCCATTGTTTTATATGGTCATTTTAATGAATGGCACCATACTTGTCTTGATCACGGAATAAAAATCCTTTGATTTTTGAAACCAAATACCAGTTTATAATAAATTTCAAAATGAAAAATTCTATTGGTAAATAAGTATAGTTTTACTTATTATATTTTAAAAAGCGGTCAATTCATACATAGACCTAAATAACCAATATTTTATTAAATATTTTAAGAGATAAAATGTGGGTGTATTGTTCCAAAGAGACTAATAAAATCTTATAAACATCCAAGTTGATGGGACAAGCAGTGATATGAAGCAAGACAAGTATGGGCAAGCAGGTAATAACATGTGGAATAACTATCGACAAGAGAAAGGACAGTACAATAATCTAAGTTTATCAATGGCATACCTCTAAATTCGATGTAATTATTGGCATTATTTTGCAAACAAAACCCTGTGTTCGTCTAGTATGTTCAAGAACTGTAAACCCAATGCCATCAATTTACCATCCACTTCCTGGTCAAGATCTCGAAAAAAGGTCTTTAGAATATAAACGTGAACATTTCTCTTCATTATAAGGATAAGTATTAGGAAAATTTCGACTTCGATATTGTCTTGCTTCCAGGACTGACGATGAGTTGAGTTCTTATAATTTCTGGGTATTTTGGCTATCTATGTACAAAATAGGTACGGCTAAATTAAATAAATACCACTTATAGACAAAACTACAGGGATGCGATTTTGTCCATACGAGCGGTATGTCATTTTGAAAGAAAAATAAATTAAAAAAAAATATAAATAGGATTCTATTTGTAGAAAATCTTATTTTAAGACAATGATGAATCATTAATGGATCAAATAAAGGGTTGTTTGGTCCAATTTTACATTGCATTACAAACTTATAAATGTAAAATTTTCCAAATTTAATCGCTGTTCTATTTGTATTTCTAGAAGACTGGCGCTGTATTGACGTTCTGCATCCTGCCACAATCACCGACTCTGCTGCGAGTTATCTATCAGGGTACTTACTGCTTAGAGATCAGGATGAGGGGCGAAGGACTTGTCTCTATTCGAGATGGAGCTTACAGTCGATTCGATCGATGTAATGTGGTGAATGAATTGACTCCGACTCAAGGATTAAAGACGTTCCTGTCGAAATACGTGGACGAATCAGCGGTTTATCGAAGGAGATCTCAGTGCGAGGACGACAATCCACCGTCGCCGATTGCAATGGAGGAGCCCCAAGGAGGATCGTCTCCCTTCCCTGGTGGAGGTGGAATGCGTGGTCCGCAGAGTCCCAGAGATTCAGGACTACGTTTCCAACCTCCTCACACGCCACCAACTGTCTCGAATCCTCATACTCCGGCCAGTCCCCATCCGATTGGAGCAAATCATCCCAATTTCGGAATGACATCGCCTCCAGCTTCTCATATGCCTCATCCTTCACCAAGTGGTGTGATGCCCTCTTCACCGTTGAACCCTCAGCCCAGTCCAATGGCGAATTCGCCAGGACCAAACACTTTGGCGCCTTATATGCAGGGTTCTGGTCCAGGAAGTGGACCTCATACAGATGGCAGTCCGTTTGCAGCTCTATCTCCGGCTACTTCCAACTGGCCAGGATCTCCTAATATTCCCAGACCGTCTCCAAGATCGGGTCAAAGTCCAGATCATAAATCGCAAATGCAAGGACCCCATTTGAACAGAGTTTTACCAGCTAGATCGTGGGCAGGAGCAGTTCCAACAATTCTTACCCAAGAAGCCCTTGACACTCTTTGTAGAGCCGGACCTCATCCACAAAAGGATATCCCTGGACCGGACATGTGTCCTCTGGAAAGATTCTTGGGATGTGTTTATATGAGAAAGCAGCTCCAAAGACTGATTCAGTCCGAAGATCCAATGAGGCTTCTTGCTTCTAATGAACCAGGCGTGGTGGTCTTCAAAGTGGATGGATTCCAATGCCAGGTTTTCCTCAATCCCAACCATATGCAGTCGCTTCATCTGAAGATTACACAAATTCCACAAACGCCTGACATTAAACACTTTAGCCAAGAAGATCTCCAAATTATTGAGCAGTTCTTTGAGACAAGGGTCGCAGCACCTCCGTACAGGCCAAATGCTCAGCAAACGTTCTGCAAAATGCTCAACATTAACATGTATCGAGTTCTGAAAGACTTTATTCAGATTATGAGGCTAGAAATGATTCCCGAAATGAGTATGGGACTTAAGTGGACTGCCCAGTTTTGTCTAAGAGTTCCACCGTCAGCCACACCCATTGTTCCAGTAGGACAACCAGCTTTTCTTGTAGCAAGGTCCAAGATTCTGTTCTTTGTGAGTATTGTTTTCCTATTGTACATCCTTTTTTATTATTCCTTTTCATTCTTTTGTGAAACTTCATAATATAATTGATTATTTTGCGTTAATCATTTTGGATTCGGTTTTTAATTAATTAATAATGTATTTTATATTTCAGTTACAAATCACTCGAATTCCCTACGTTAACGGGATGGACTGGCAGGATTCTGAATCAATTGTATTGCCCATTGTGTATGACATGAGCACAAACATCACTCAGTTGGCGGAGAGAAGGGAGCAGATGCAGTCGGGGGCAATCAGTGCGGCGAGTATGCAGCTGAGGCACTTTGCCAACATCCCACAGAACGACTGCTCGCTGTTCTTGGCGGTGCGAGATCTGCTGGCCAATCTGACACTGCCCACTGACCCGCCGCCACCCATGAACCAGATGCAGCCCAACCAAATGGTCAACTCCCCGGTCGTCGGTTCCAGTCCCAATCCAATGATGCACTCCCCGATGCCGCAGATGGGACAGCAAATGGGTGGACAACCCCCGCAAAATGTAGGAATGCCCAATCAAGGGTATGGGAATATGGGACAGCCCGGACCCAATTAGTGTAAGATGAAAATTTACAAAATCATTTTATGTAATTGTTCAGAAATAAAATATAACTTTAATTGTATTAACATCTGGGTTTGATTTGATTGAATTTTAATGACAACCCCATATCAAAATATTGTCCTTTGAACATGAGTTTCATAATTTGTAACTTTGATCACTAGTGAAAATTTTGATTTTTTTTCATTAGTGTAAAAAGAGTCATACTCTAAGAACAAATTTCTTTCAAAATCAAAGTTCAATTGTGGTTCGTATTTAAAAGTACTGTTTAATAAGTAATTTATGAAGATATTTATTTAGTAATATTCATTTATAACAAATCAGTATTGATGGGAATTGAGCTTAAATTCCGGTTGTTTGACGAATGAAAGTACGAACCGAAGGGGCAGCAATTCGTACAAACGCACTTGAATGAGTCGAGCCGCAATATGGATTCCATGAAGCAATTCCAATCAGGAAATTTTGCGCGACCAATGGTCCCCCTGGAAAGAAAGGAATATTTTAGAAATTTTTATTGAAAACTTTATATTGGTTATCTCATTATGGTTGACTCTCGATAATTCGAATCTTCCTTAAAATACTTCGAATTATCGAGAGTTAGAATTATCAAGTTGTTCCATTGCTGCTGCTCAGACTACTCAGTAACTTTTTCTAAATGAAATACTGCAACAACAAATTTGCAACTTCGAATTGTCGAGTGTTTTACGCCGATAAGTTCGAATTACTGCGTGGTTTTACTGCAGAATTTTTTTCGTTTGAATTACCGAGAGCACAAAATTGTATATAGTTCGAAATAATAAGAGATTTTGTATGAACCTCGGGAAAGATTCCAGTTATCGAAGATTTGAATTATCGAGAGTGGCATGTGTAGTATCGGAGNGCAAAAGAGAAAGATGTAGAGAATAAAGAGAGCACTTAGTAAGTGAGCGTTGAAGTGAATAGATGCGTTTGATTCCAGTC
>JXOV01018621.1:0-15359 GCA_001014945.1 Clogmia albipunctata | reverse complement strand
TTAATGACTTATCTTATCGACCTTGTTGTAATAATAACTATTAAAATACATAATCGAATATGATATGACAACAAAATTTGAAAATACTCGGAACTTTTTGACAAACCCCATATAATTGATTTTTCAAATTTTATTAGTTTAGATTGTTTGCAAAAATATACATCGATAGGCTGATTTATTCTAATAACTGTCAGACTTTATTCAAGTTTTGGACTTTTTGGAGATTGTTTGGCTTCGTAAGTTTTTCTTGCGACTTCAAACAAGGATTCAGATTCTTGAGGTCCTGTCGCTTTCACCATTCCGTAGAAAATGCCCTGGTTCTGAAGAAGTAAGTGGGGTGCATCAAACTCATTTACTAGTCCTTTGTCCATCACCAAAACCCTGTCCGAGTCCATGATTGTATAAAGTCGATGAGCCACCGTTAAAACTGTGCAGTTTTGGAATTTGGTTCTGATTGTGCTTTGGATCAGAGCATCAGTTCTGAAAGAAGATATTAGTTCAAGAAAACGATTTAATTTATAACATGAATATTTTACTCTGGATCCACGTTGGCAGTGGCTTCGTCAAGGACTAGAATTTTATTATTTCTGAGGATAGCCCGAGCCAAGCACAGCAGCTGCCTTTCGCCCACGCTAAAGTTACTACCTCCTGCCAAAACCTCAGTCTGTAGTCCAGCAGGTCCAGCAATATCTTTTAGTTCAACTGATTGTAAGGCTCTCCATAAGGCATCGTCAGGATATTCTTCAAATGGATCGAGATTTCTGGAAATCGTGATTAGTAAACTTTAAAATTAACTCTTCAAATTAACGAAATAAGTACCTTCTTAGGGTTCCTGAGAAAAGAACTGGATCTTGGGGAATTATAGATATTTTGGACCGGAGATCTTGAAGTGCAAGGTCTCTAGTATTCACTCCGTCAATTACAATATCACCCTCAACCTCTGCTAGGCGGAATAAGGTTCCAATAAGCGATGACTTTCCTGCTCCGGTTCGACCCACAATTCCGATTTTCTCTCCTGGTTTTACTTCCAAACTCACTCCCTTTAGTACCGGAAGAGCCTCTTCATAATATTTGTACACGACATTTTTCATCTCAATTCTTCCATCGCTAGGCCATTCTTTGCTTAATTTAACTGGCTTCTCAGGACTCTTTTCCGGTTCCAAGAGGGTGTATTCCAAAATTCTCTCCACCGACATCAATTGATTAGCAACTTCCGCAGTCCCTCTTACCCCCCACTGAATCATTCCGGATAAAATCAGCACCTGAGTTATAGCCAATCCCACCTGATCACCCATGGAATCTTTGTCCAATATTAGAAAACTGAATGTAACCGATGCAATAAAGCAGACATATAGGAAGTCCAAAAGGAATCCAAAGGCGCTGGTGGTGGCCAGAAACATGTACCAGGTGGCGGTATGGATGTCTTGAAGGGCGTCGAACTCATGCACCAAAATTGGTTGGGCCTCAAATGCACGAATGGTGGACAGTCCTGTCAGTGAAGCTCCGAAATGGGTAAACACTGGAGATCTCGCTAAATTTCGGGATAAATAGAAGTCGACAATATTATAATTTTATACTCAATTCAAAATTTAAACAAATTAATTTGCATTATATTCAAAATTTTCTATATTCTAGGCATGAACCATAAAATAGGAATTGTTGCAACTCGCCGCTAACCAACAATAACTTATTAAATCTGTACCATTGACCCACTCCCAATAGGAACAAATATACCTGAGTTCGGTCCTCGGACTTAATGGCCAAATTGCACTTTGCTTATAACAACTCCTCCTTTCTTTATTCATTCATTCACAATCCTGTACATAAAATTAATCCATAGTAACGGGTGTTTTAGAGGTATAGAACTTTTAATAGATTGAANAATAGGAACAAATATACCTGAGTTCGGTCCTCGGACTTAATGGCCAAATTGCACTTTGCTTATAACAACTCCTCCTTTCTTTATTCATTCATTCACAATCCTGTACATAAAATTAATCCATAGTAACGGGTGTTTTAGAGGTATAGAACTTTTAATAGATTGAAATGAATTTTATTTATCCGAAAGATAATCTTGTTGCATCACATTTTAAGTAAGATTTCTGGCACATGATCGCCCGGCTGGCTCGGATGTAGTCCAATCTAGACGTCGATGACTTTTTCCAAAATTTTTGGTCGTATATCGGCAAATACCACGGCGAATGTTGTCTTCCAAATGGTTAAGCGATTGTGGCTTATCCGCATAGACAAATGACTTCATAGACCCACAGAAAGTAGTCTAGCGGTGTTAAATCACAAGATCTGGGAGGCCAATTCAGAGGTCCAAAACGTGAAATTAGGTGGTCACCAAACGTGTCTTTCAATAAATTGATTGTAGGACGAGCTGTGTGACATGTTCCGCCGTCTTGTTGGAACCACAGCTCCAGGACATAATGGTTGTTCAATTCAGGAATGAAAAGTTTGTAATCATCAAAGTTTGTACCGATCACCATTGACTGTAACGTTTTTAAAGAAGTACGGACCAATGACTCCACCAGCCCATATAGCGCACCAAACAGTCTGTTTTCTGGATGTAACGGTGTTTCGACATACACTTGAGGATTAGCTCTAAATGCGGCAGTTTTGTTTGTTGACGTAGCCATTCAACCAGAAGTACGCTTCATTGCTAAATGATAAAATGGACGTAGTGCGCGGTTCGTATTCCGCATAAAATCATTATTTTCGAAATAAAATTGCACTATTTGCAAGCGTTGTTCAGGCGTGAGTCTATTCATGATGAATTGCCAAACCAAACTTAGAATAAATCACTTGACAGCTGTTAAATTGGTCGCCATCTTCAACAGTAACGCAAACTTAAAGTTCTATACCTCGAAAAAACACCCTTTACAAACCGATTCTCGATGTTATGATAAACGGTTTTGAATAATTTCCAATGAGCTAATCACTCATTTAAATAAATGATTACACCAATGATGACTTTCATTACCGCAGCACAGACCAATCTTGCTTGAATGGGCCTCATTTTATCTGGTTGAAATGAAAAGTATAGATAAGATCTTATTAAAAAGAAACGGGCAAATTAAGATTGTCCGATTATTTTGTTTGAAATCGGTCATTAACTGGCTAATAATAAAATTTGCTTCTAAAATAGTTATTTATACAACAAGGTCGATCAGATAAGGCATTATTAAACTTAAAGAAGAAATAATGCCTTGTCGACCATGTTTTACACAAAATTTAATGCATTTTTAAATAAATTAACACAGAAACTAAAAAAGAGCACTCGCTTTCTTAAAATTAAATTTAAAATTTGTTAAAATTTATTGTCTCTCTCACATTGTTTTCCTTTTCTAATTCTAAGAGAAAATGGAGAAAGCTATATCTTGTTTCTCTTACTCTCACAAAGGAAATGTCACGTTGATCTTTCAATTAATACGTTGAATTTAAATTTAAACAATCCGAGATGTTCCGTTTGAAAGACAAATCCGATATGTGCATCCCTTTAAAAACGTTGTTTAGATTTAAATAATCCGTTTTGTTGTGAAATCATTCACAAATACAGTTAAACCGCATAAACACTTTCAAGAATTCTTTGAAGCACTTGTGCTATAAAAACTTCTTTGACAGAACAAATTTTAGTGTCATAATATAAACTTTAAGCAACAAAATTACAAAAGATAAAAAAAAGTACTTACTGATACCGTCTAGTCGCTTTATATTTGTTGAAGTCTTCAGGTAGATTTTTCTGAAGTACATAAACAACAGCATCAGTCCAGCTATTGGAATTAAATACAGGTAATTGACCACAAGAGCCAAGATGATGGCACCGAGTAAACCGAGCAATATTTGGCCAGCATCTAGCATTGCCTTGCCCAGTGCTTCGTCGACTGCGCCAAGATCCTTTGAGAACCTGTTCAAAATCCTCCCAGACGGATTGGTGTCGAAAAATCTCATTTTCGTGGACACTACACCGGTGAACATTTTAGCGTGCAGTTTTCCCGATGCTCTAACACACATCGTATAAAAGGAAAGAGATCTCGTCAATCCTACTATCAAAATTCCAATCACCAAAGATCCACTTATGTACATGCATGTTTCAGTGCTTAGAATAGGCTCTTCAGTATTTGTTGAATTGAGTCTGACTTCGAAAACTGTTGAAACATCTTCAGGCATCTCTGGAGAAATCCGCAATTCTTCTTGTCTAGTCCAAATAGATACAAAATAATCATACCCACTCGCCAGAGCTTGTGTAAAAAGAAATAATAAGAACAAAATAAATAAAGTACAAGCGTTCCCTCCTGCCTTTAAGTAATTCATAAAAACAGAACCTTGCACTTTGCCTTTAGAACTTTGTTCTAGGTTCATTTGCTTAGATATATCGACTTTTTCAGGGACTTGAACAAGGTTTTCTTTGGTGTGGCTACTATCAGATGATGAACGCCTTGAGGACGACCGAGATGTAGTTTTCGATTGAGGTTCTTCTCCATCACAGTCTTGTTCATCCATATTAAGCAATTTTAAGTAATTCTCCATATCACCAGTCTCTTTGAATAGTTCAGATGGTGTTCCTTGATTATCAATCCGACCCTAAAAAATTACCACAAATTAAAAAAGTGTTTATCAGAGGTACGNCTTCGATTGTGAGTCTTCATTATTTTCCTCTTGTTCATCCATATTAAGCAATTTTAAGTAATTCTCCATATCACCAGTCTCTTTGAATAGTTCAGATGGTGTTCCTTGATTATCAATCCGACCCTAAAAAATTACCACAAATTAAAAAAGTGTTTATCAGAGGTACGTATATGTATTTCATCCAACATTTCTCAAAGAAGGATGGGGACTTGAAAACAAAAAAACAAAATTTTAAATCAAAACTGTTTTTTTATCATGAAAAATATTTTAAATCGTAAAAATGATCATTAAAACGATCATGAGGGTTATTTTAACATGCGTATGTAAAACCGCCATTTATAATTAAAACTAATAAGAAAATTAGAAGAAAACTTACATCTTTAAGTATAACAAGCCAGTCCGCATCTTTAAGGAAATGAACTTGATGTGTAACTAAAACTCTGGTGTTTTTTCTGGTTAGCTTATTCTTGGGTCCGAGGCATTCATCAAATAGGTGTTTCCCCACATGAGCGTCAACTGCACTCAGAGGATCGTCCAATAAGTAAATGTCTGCCTGTCTGTACATGGCTCTCGCTAAGCTAACTCTAGCCTTTTGCCCTCCAGATAACGACGAACCTCGTTCCCCTATTACTGTCTGGTCCCCAAATTCAAACTGTGTAAAGTCTGTGGTCAATGCACAAGATTTCACCACCAAATCATATCGGTCTTTGACGTAGGGTTCGCCAAAGAGTATGTTTTGTCGAACCGAGGCAGCAAACACCCAAGGCTCCTGACAAGCGTAGGAAATCGAGCCATTGACTGTTATATCACCAGATAGCAATGGTAACTCTTTAAGGATCGCCTGTAGAAAGGAAGATTTCCCAGCTCCAACGGTTCCTATTACTCCTATCAGCTTCCCACTTTCAAATTCAAAGTTTAGATTTTCTAAGGTAGGTTCTTGAAGAGGGGTTGTTTGTTCATAGTCATCTTTCTTTTGAGAGGGTTTGTCAGGCTTTACTTTAGTTTCTGAAGGTAGAATCCATCTAGCGGTCGCTGCTGTAGCAGATATCATTATTTCAGGGCCTAGTTCTGTATTCTTCAATTTCAACTCTCCATTAAGGCTTACAATAGGTGTCTTTTCTGATTCCTTTTCATCATATTGAAGGAACTTCTTCAATCGTTTCAAAGCCACAAGAACTTCGGCGGTTTCTGCTACTGCTCGAACAAACATCTGGGACATTGTCATTGAAAGGGTGTTAAAGTAAGCGGAAACTACGAAAATTTTAGCGGCAGTGATCTTCTCGTTGGTTAGAGCCATTGTTAGCATTGTGCAAAAAAGGGCCAATCTAGAAGTGAAGAGAAGTAGTGTCATAAAGACTCCTCTTACGTAGGAACTCTTCTTAACCACTTTCAACTCTAATTGACGAACCTTGATGATCAATTTGGAAAACGGTTTCTCCCAACCATACATTTTTATCACTTGAATCCCAGAAATTACCTCACCCATGAAACGAGCCCTCTCATCAGTTTTGAGGGCAGTTTGTAGCCGAAATTTCGATGATAATTTTCCAGAATAAGCTGCAAAAAATAGAAATTAGGTTCGGATATTTGATTTAAAGGGTGTCCCAAAATTAAAGAAACTTTCGAATTGTAGATAAAATTGTTCAAATTCATTAGTTACGGTTTCGTATAAAAAATCACATCGGGTAAATAACCTCTGACATAACACCTCTAGGACCATATCCATTTCATGTATTGTTTAAGACCGATTCGAGCAAACGACAACCTCGGAAAATAGTAGAAGTTGGACCTAACTCATGTAGGCTGAAATCATAACCGATTCAACTGGTAGGACAGATTGTCGAGTAAGAAAACAATTATGGTAACCGACTCTAACCATGAGTCGGAAACTGATTAAACTGGGTTGAGGACACCTAAGAAACTGTGGCCCTGCTAACGGGCCATTGCCTTCTTGGATCACACTCTTACAAAATGGGCCTGGTAGACACAAGCGAATGCAAGAGATACTCGATGGAAGAAGGCACAATCTAGCTTTTATATATGAAGGCCAAGCAATCAAACAAAAGCGTCTCAAATATTTAGGAATCAGATCCGAAGCTTCAACATATCCCGAACATAAATCTTGTAAGATTCCATAAATGCACTATATACCCGGAGATCTACTCCATGGATGGAGTAGCGAATGGGGTCGTTCTTAACTCCGAAACTACGTTCATGTCCAAAATTATCGAATTTGTCCTCGGAAAATCCAAGAATGGTTTTAATAAGCATCTCCTTCATTAAGGTGCCTGTGTTTGAGCTTTCGGTGTGAGTTCACTTTACTTAATCGGAAATAAGGTCCAACTGTTGTGGTCAATTTGATGCTGTACTGAGCGAAAATTTTTGATTTGTTAAGGCGAAAATTGGAAGATGGACGTGTATATATAATTAATAAAAGAACACATTATGCTAAGAAACCACCAAAATTTTGCAAAAAGA
Organism: Clogmia albipunctata; assembly: GCA_001014945.1. Classification (NCBI taxonomy): domain Eukaryota; kingdom Metazoa; phylum Arthropoda; class Insecta; order Diptera; family Psychodidae; genus Clogmia; species Clogmia albipunctata. The sequence goes on along the minus strand of JXOV01018621.1, from coordinate 8,249 downwards.
ATTTGAAGTCAGTATTATTTCCCTAAGAGTTAATCAAAATTAAGAATTATTATATTGTGATTTAAGCCCTTCAGCCCTACAGACGGAATTCTTGACGTCATCGAGGATATGTCGTCGCAACTGCGCCAATTAGTATTGAGTAATTTTATGAAAAGGTTAAAGTCCTACAAACGTTATGTACTTAATGATTTACTTAACAAATTAATAACTATAGATTTAAACCTCTCTTTTATATGTGATACAAAAGTTGCGTTAATTTTGGGACACCCTTCATATTTTAAAACTAGGATCCTTACATTGCAGTGGTACGACAATGAAGATTACGCCGATGCCAATTAATCCGGCGAATCCTACTTCGGTATACAGCAAATATCCGACCACAATGGCTATAAGAGGCGATGACCACAAGTAATGAATCAAAAATGTCACTAAATCGAACCGATTCACGTCATTGGAGAGTAAATTGACCACTTTTCCTGGAGATGTGTCCCCTAAAGCATTTTGGGACAGTTTAAGCGCTTTCCTGTATATCAAACTACAAACGGCTATTCGCACCTTCATCCCAGTGTAATAGGCATTGAACAGAAACTGGTTGAAGAATAGAGCGTTACAGGCACTTAGTGCAACGATCCCTCCTGCTGCAAGCCACGCATCCTGTTTAGTCATTTGACTGTCTTCTCGAAAGTAGTTTAAAAGACGACCAAGTAGCAGTGGTTGGGTAAGCCGTACAAGAACTTCATTTACTATAAGAAGCATCGCCAGTCTTGTTAGCTCGAACCAAAACGCTCGTACAATGGCAATGATCAAACTTGGTGCCTTTTCCTTTTTCAATTGGTAAATCCATTTCCTTGAACAAAAATACAATATGTTTAATGAAAAATACAGTTATTAAGACATTGAACAAATCTAACTATGCTATTAATGGTTTAAAACATTAAAGACACAAAACACATGAAACATATTTAACAAGAAGCTGGAAAGGAGGAAAAAAGTTCCAAGATTTAGTTTAAGATTTGTTGTTTCCAAGCAAAAGAGAGAAAATAAAGATAGTCAGTTGGGCACTGATTATGAGAGTGAATGGATGTGTTTCATTGACTCTCTATATTTTAAGATTAAATTGAAAAAAAACTAACACCACATCGAATGAAATCAAAATAGAGGTTCTGCAAATAAAAGTTATTAATGGTAGATAAAACATTTAAGGAGTCGAATTCTTAGTAGAACAACCAAGTTAAGGATTTACCGAACACTTATAAGGCCTGTCCACACAAGCGAAACATGGTCTACAACAAAATCTAACGAAGAAGCACTCGGTGTATTTGAGAGAAAAATATTGCGGTGTATTTATGGACCAGTTCAGGATGAGGAGATACAACAATGAGTTGTATACCCTATACGAATATAGGGACGTCACTGAATTCAAAGTCAATAGGCTAGGTTATACGAGCGGACAAGAATTACCACGCCCCCCCCTAACAAGAGCTTCAATCTACCCCAATGGGAACGCGTAGACCGGGACGGCCAAGAAGGAGATGGAAGGATTGTGTGTTTGACGCCGAATGGCGGTGAAGTCTGGAGAAGCCAAAGACCCGACGAGGGCTGTTCTAGTAATGTCTATTAGTATTTTGTAGACCGTTTTGGTTCTTAAGTGGAATTAATGAGCTATGTGTGGACTAACAAATGAAATAAATACAAACAATAACAAAAATCTGATAAAGTTATTGACTAATTTTGTTGTTTAATACTAAGAACATAAATGAGAGAGAAAACAATGTTAACAAATTAAAATTATGTAAATAAGCGTTTACTGTTCAATTTTTTTTCTTTTATCTTTCAAGGACCGAAAAAAGAAGTAAACACCAAATCTGAAACAATGAAACTATTGAAACAAAAAAGGCCCGCCGGGTTGATGCGAGGAAAATGGAGCCAAGGACTCATTGTGAAACGAAAAGGAAAGAGTCGAGAAGATTATGAATACAATGACCGTCATATATTATAGAAACAAAACGGACATTGACGTTGCATCGAATCGAAGTCATCAGCAATTAAGTGAGAAACAGAAGCATTAGATTTAAAACGAATAGTAGCCAGACAGCCAATATAATTGCTGGAACTCTGACGATAATCGGATTGACAATTTTGCTGTTCAAGAATGACCTCAAGGATTGATCATGTGAAATTATGAGCAGTTTCCCTGGCAGTTAAGCATCTAAAACTGTTCATCGGATGATAAGAAGGAGATGGTCAAATAGGAATATTACTATTGAGGAAGGAGATAATACTACGAGTACTATTGAGTAGAAAGGAGATGGTGGAGAAGGAATACAAGAGGAACATATAATGGATTCGGGAAGGATGTATGAATTAGATAAACAATATATCATCGTAGAGCAGGATGCAATTTGTAAATAAAAACAAATTTAAAAAGTAAATGTAGTTTCCAAGCACAAGCGAGAGAATAAAGAGAGTCAGTTAGCCATTCACTATGAGAATGAATGGATGTGTTTCATTAGCTCTCTATAAGATTAAAAAAAGTTTGTTCTTTAGTATATTATTTTGGGTTAAATACTTAACCTATTAAATGCCGAAAATTTCGTCAGTAATTTGTTAAACTAAGAAAAGACGGTACTACGTTATCTAATTATCTCAAGATAATCCAATTATAAATGACTCATCAAGGGTTTTCCAAAAAGATTGGAAGACAATGGATATTAGAAAAACATAAGAACCAAGAAGAAATATGATTGAAAGTGATCAAAATATTGTCACTTTATAGAGATGAAGTTAAGCGTTTATGGAATAAGAATGCTATTGACGGAATATACAACAATCCACAACAGCTCACATATCATACATGGATATTTGTACAAGTAAAAGGAAGTTCTAATAATAGTTTACGAAAAGTTATTGAGGTACTTTGCCAGTCAAGTGGAAATGGTAAAGGCGATAATGATACGAGACTGGCAAAGAACTATTTCTAGTTTCCTACTACATGCTACCTAGTAGGTAGATTTTTCCGATAGGTGGTTTATTAAAAATTCACATTTATTTGAAAACCATCCGTTTAAATTGCCAAATCACAGTTAAACCATGTACAGCAAAACTGAAGTCCATATAAATGTAGAAATGACAAGGGAATCGTGAACACCAGTTTACAAAGATTAATTCCGTATTTATTCAAAAAAATTGTCGAGATTACACAAAACTCAACTTCAAGTTCATTTCATCGTCAAACTCAATCTAACCTCAAATTACTCGCTTCGCCAGGGACTCTTCTTCTATAATCATTCTCTCAATCCTACATAAATTTGATGGATTTTTATCACGGAGGACACTTCAATAATAAAAAAAAAACTCTATTGCTTAAAAAAACAAATTTTAGTGAAGTAATATCAACTTTATGATATAAAAAGACATAAAACTCAGTTTTTGTTATTTAGTATTTTTAATCATCAAATAGATCATGTGTTTTGAATAACACTCACAAAGGTAAAACTTTACCACGCGTTAACTGGATAATATATCTAACGGAGTTAGACAAATAATTTACAACAAATTAACACCAAAAACAAATAGAAGCTATAATAAACTATTCCACCGAAGCACAGAAACAATCAAAGCCGCTTAACAGAAGAAACCAGGCAAATTTTGCTTGTTTTACGTCATCATCCTAATTGCCAAAAATTAAGCAATCCTAGGTGTAGGTGAAATATAGCAACAAGAAAACTGACAATGTTGTTGTATTTATCGACGATGATGACGTTTAAAGAAAATCTTCCAGACCTCTAAGTTAAGAGACTTTGTAACAAATCACATAAATAAAATTAAAACTGAAAAACAAATAATGCTTATTACTTTTATGATAATAGTAATGAAAAAGTATACATCAAACAACTATTTACCATATACAATACAAATCTATTATCAGTCTATTGTTTACTTTTCCAATCGATCGCCTAGAACCTGACTTTGGTCTTCGTGGAGGGGTTTAAACATGTCGCCCAGCTCCAACTCCTTCCGGTAGCCCTTTTTGAAGAGATCCTTCGTCCACCAGAATGTGAGAATCGAAATAATGTTGGCCTTAGCACGAGGATTTGGCGGCAACGAGTTTCGCACGGTATCCATTTTTGCACCAAATTAATTTCTAAACACTTGTGGCACTTGCTTTTATCAACAAAATATTATTGTATTAGGAATTTTAAAACACTTCACTATGCATTTGGAAGAATTTCACGAATTAAATAAGTAGCTGTTGCAAAAAATGGAACCCCATTTCGCAACAAAATTCACGAATGACTAACATGTAATTCGAGTATCTAATACATTTGTTGTCAAGTGATCGTCGTTATATTTTATCTTTAAACAATGGAAATATTCCATTCACTTAAAATATATCGTTTTTAATGATGAAGGTACGATTTAGAGGTCCACATAGCCTTGTTTCTTTTATCATTGGCTTTAAAAAGGCTAAAATCTCATGATTATCCTAAAATCATGGACTACTTCTTCGTTGTTTCTTATTTCTTCATACGTATTGTGGTTCACTTGATTTCTCCACTTATTTCAGAAGTCGGCTCCTGGTCGTTTGTTTCTTATACATTACTATGTTAATCGTCGTAGTTCAATAAGTGTTTCAAAAGATAAAAATCCTAATCATTTGCAAACGTCGAGTTTCTTCCATCTAAAAGTAAAACAGTTTAACGATTTTTAATCTATTTAATAGTAACACTACTTGTATCAATCAATAGTTACTTAAATATTGTTAATAACAATATATTATATGTCCCGGCTTTTAAAACATTCGAGGAAAAGCTGAAAACTGAAACCAACAAAATCTCCGGTACTAAAATGAAAACAATAACAAAGAACAGCTGATATGAAGAATTAAATAAACTTTTGATTTAATCTAAAATAGAATTACATAATTATCACATGATATTCTTAGGTAATATATTCTTTGAAATGAAGTATAAGAGATTATAAAAAGTAGTTATGAACAATGAAGAAATGAATTCAATTCTTAATCCGTTAAGCGACGATTATTTCAATTTCAAATTTGCGCATAGGCACCATAGTGATCAGCAGGGCTCGACTTTTCTTCAACGTAAACAAAAGTGACATTTCTCGGACTAACAAAGTGCAAAATTATTTAATTTCACCGATTACTGCATTTCAAACCGCTTTCGTGTCTCGAAAAGTTAAGCAAATGTAATATCACATTATTGTGCACCTTTTGAAAGACCTTCATGCCTTGATAATTATTCATTATGGCCAAATTCACAGAAAATAGAATCCGTTGCTTATTCTAGAGGAGAAATTCTTTTTAAAGACAACGATCAATCGTAGCACCCATTCTTCTTCACCAGCTACATTCTACCCACAGAAAGAGGGAAGACGAATTTGTTAAATTTCAGTGGATAAAGCTCTCCTCTTCCTGTGAAAAAGAACAATTTGATAGAATTGTTTCCAGAAAATAGTTTAGGTAAGGTTGTTTATCAAAAAAAGAAAGGTTGTCTCTAAACTCTAAACTTGTGTTCTTTTGCAGCTATTCTCCAAAATGGACAACTCTCCTGGAGCATCAAAACCGAGCAGAAGGAAAGCCACTCACACGCCTCGAGTCGAAGAAGACAATATGACGATGGAAACTGAAGAAATTGGAAACACAACTCTTTTGAAAAGGTTCGCCTACTTGAAGGTGATCAAAAGTTATATTCTGGAGGAATTAAAAAAGGAAAACGAGGTTCAGGAATAGTATTTATTTATACAAGAGTTTATATTTATAAATATTTAAAATAACTTTTACGAGGCCATAAAACTTAATTATTTAAATTGAAATAAAAATAAGGGTTTATAGAAAAAAATGCCGTCTTTTAATCAGAAATAAATCTGTCAGTTATAGTGAAATAAATATAAAAAGAAAGTTTGTGCAAGGGTGTAAATTTAATCGTTTTCTAACGCGGGAACAGGTCAAATACGAGCTGTTAAGCTCATTTTTCAGAGTTGAAAAACATTTTACTCTCTAGCATGTTCATAATTTTTTGCAATACTTCTAAAATTACACGATAACTTCTTCTTTTCCTTAGTCTTTTGTCCCATTCCACTTGGGGTCGGCTTTCCTAGTACGCAATCTTCATTCACTTATTACCTAATTTCAATTATGTATATTTGCCGTTATATCTCGGTGGGCCGGATCAAAAACACAAATTATCTTGGCGGGCCGCAAAAAATTGGAAACAAATTTTTTATTTTTATATTCTACAGCAGGGGTTTCCAAAGGCGCCCTTGCAAAGGTAAAATTTTACCACGGCGCCCCTATATCAACAGTCTGTAGGAACAAGGACTCAAATGCAAAAATGACAATTTCACAGGAGATTAATAATAGCAATAGAATAGAATACGTAAAATGGTCTGATAAGTTTCCGACCTTATGCGTGATGAAGTTACTTTTACAAAGAAGCCACTGCTCAAATTTTGATATCGATTAAACAGCATAAAAAACTGTTCTGCAGTGATCTCTTACATGCGATATTGCCCTGGTCAATTATTAAAAAAAAATGACGAAATGTTCGCTTTCCCACATAATAAAATAGTTATTTGTGCTACAAGGGTGTAAAATGCATTTTATGTTTGAATTTTCAAATTTCTAATAAAAAAAATCCAGTAATTCGTGGACTTATTAAATGGTAAACCGCAACAGTTTGGGAACCCCTGTTCTACAGTATTATATGCGTATATGTCGTACTTTAAGAATATAATTCTCTTCTATTTACACAGAAAAAAATTCAAAATTTTCACTAGTGCAATAAAGTGACGCATTACGGAAGTCATTTCCTTACATTTTAAAGAAAAGTTTGGTGATTCACTAAAAAGCACTAGTGTAATTAAAACCCAATCAAATTACAGTAAGATTAACAATATCCTTGTCTACAATTTTAGTGGTTCATGTTATTAAAAAAAAATCACCAAGCATTAGTGCCATAAAATTGGACAATACAAATATTAATACTGTAAAACCAATTTTATAAAAATAAGAAGACCATTTTCTAGGAAAACTATTTTATTCACGTTTTGTAAACTAAGTCTTTAGTATAATTATATGATTAAAAATAAACTGGTCTAATGAGAAATGCTGGTTTTGCCTTTTAATTTCCACCAATCTCCAGATGGTGTCATTTCATGGCGCACTCCGTTTAATAATGCACACAAACAAAAAGAAATACAGAGAAATTAGAGAATAAAAATGAGGGAATAATTTAAAATTTCAGGAAATCTTGAAGCAATTCCTAGAAATTCTCCTTGGTTCTTTTGCTGGGAGAGGCCAGGATCGGCGTTCTGCTGGTCATTGTGGTCAGGATGGGCTTCAGAATGTCCTTCTCTGACCGCTGGTACTCTTGTCCAATGTCGTCCAAATCCAGATTCGCGTCCAAAACCAAGACTGGCGCTGGACGGTAAAACGATCCCCGGATCAGCCAGTTCTCGTGAAGTTCGTGCAGCTGCTGCAGATACTCCAGAGGCACGAAACTCTCCTCACTTCGGCCACGCTTCTTCATCCTCTCAAACACCACCTCAGGACTCGTCCTCAAGTACACGATCAGGTCAGCCTGAATGTGCACCATCTGGTCCAACGAATTGTACCACTCCTGAAATAGACCAAATAAAATTTAGATTAATATTTAAACGAATAAGAGATTGATAATTCTATTATTTTTTTCTATTAAAAAATCTTCACATTTTAGTAGCCAATGCCTTCTCTAGAAAGTTATTCATAATTAAACATTGTTTAATTAAACATTCTTGGATCTTAGTAGTCTGAAAGCAAAATAAGTTGTTTTGAATTTGATATATAAATTAATTTGAATTTGTCCCTCTTAATGAAGTTTCCTAAATGTGGTTTAAAGGATTAGTGCTATCACAAGATTATTAGTAATACAATATCATATAGAGTTCTATTTCCGTAAAAAATGTTCTATTAGCTTGCATTGCTATTTTTCTTAATAGTGACACTCATTGTATTCGTTTCAAAAATTCAAAAATTTTAGTCATGTTTAGTTATGGACTATTATTCGCAAACATTGTTTAAAACTGTGCGTTTTTATTAAGAGTATATATTTGTTTGCACGACGTAGAAGTGCAACAATTTTACGAATAATAAAAAAAATCATACAGCTATTTTTTTAACATCACACTTTAACCACTAATTATTTTGAAAATTACAATTAAAATTCGAAATGAATTGTCCAATAAAATAA
>JXOV01018614.1:11118-23207 GCA_001014945.1 Clogmia albipunctata | reverse complement strand
TTATCACTATAATTACTTTGTATTTTATATTCCATACGATAATAATAATAACGCTTGAAATGTGGCGGAACGGTTTGAAATTTTTTTTATATAAGATGCCCCAAATATTATTATTGTCTTTAAATTTAAAAAGTAAATACGCCAAAATCCTAGGGTCGAGGCGTGTAATTTGTCATAATAAACGGCTTTGAACAATTATAGTTACAATTTATTTTCTACGAAATGAAATAAATAAACGTTTTTTTACGTTAAATAAGAACAAAAAGTGCAGAAAAGTCATAGGGGTGTATTGTGTAACTTTTCTTGTTTCATTCTTGAGAGAAAATGCGTTCAAAGTGAAGTTCAAGGTCCCAGTTTTTGTAAAATTGAACTGATTTTTTAGGAATCAGTAGTAGTACGAGTTGTAGTGTTTTTGAACACGGTTATAAATTTTACGTGAGATAAAATATTGTTGTTGTATTTAAAATGTGTAAACTATTTTTTGCAATTCTAAGTACGTGAAATTCAAGTTCCCAAAAGGAGTGAGCGGAAGTAGTTAATTATATTGAATTTGTCCGTATATTTAGTTAAATTTATTTCTAAGTTATTTTGACACAAACAANGTGAGATAAAATATTGTTGTTGTATTTAAAATGTGTAAACTATTTTTTGCAATTCTAAGTACGTGAAATTCAAGTTCCCAAAAGGAGTGAGCGGAAGTAGTTAATTATATTGAATTTGTCCGTATATTTAGTTAAATTTATTTCTAAGTTATTTTGACACAAACAATTTTTCACTGAACAAATATAATTCTGGCTTACTATATTCAATTTTCTTGTAGTCAAAACCATAGGAAAAATTAGAAACAAGAGGTCTTTGAAATTCTATTTTGAAGAAAAGCATCCTTAAAAATTGACGTGTCATATCAAACACAATATCAATTGTAATTTGCATAATATTTATTTTTATAATCTAAAAATTAGGATTTATCAATATTTAGGATAATAAATCCTTCGCTAAAACCACAATATTTAAAGAAAATAATAATATTAGTTTTGTATTGGATAAAAATCGAAAAATTCTATTTTATAATCTTCTTTTATTTTAATTAAAACTAAATAAAGGTAGCACAATTAACTGTACAATAATTTGTTCAATCTACGTTTTAAAAATGGATAACTTTAGTTATTAATTTTAAAAAAGAAATAATTGAAAGATCAATAAACCTTTTTTAAAAAAAAACAAAGCAAATTCAAGCGATTATATGACTAATTAGGTTATTTTTGTAATATAATAAGAGAAAAACGTGCTTTCTATTAGTAGATATAAAAAATGAGCTTATTATTAAACAAAATTTATCATAAAATAATAATATATAATCAAAGCAAAAAATGGTTAACCTTATAAATGTATATATAATAGTTTTGCAAATCATTGTCAACAATAAATAGGATTTCACCATGAAACTTTTTTAAAACCATCCAACATAATCGCAATTTTCCTGATTGTCCTTAATAAACGATTCCAGACACGAGTACGATTTTTCTTTTGAAGTCTTGAATAGTTTTGTAGATTTTCTTTTCTAGTAAGATTCTGTCCCGGCAAAAGAGACATTTCACTCAGTGATTTATTGCCATGTAATGCGTTCTCTCAGATTTTATAGCGTAAGAAATTCTTAAACTTCGTTTCACAACTGTTATGCTCTCTATGACGTTAATATTATTACCATTGCAAAATAATTGCGAGAATAAGGATATCCCCTAAAAGCACGTTCTCACAGAACTTTTGAACATAAAGCTGTGCTCACCAAAATGTGTGTTTTTATTGCGATGATGGGGAGCTTTTGGAGTTAGTCTCTGCCGGATAGTTGGTGCGTTCGCGTCGTCTCTTTGAAAAGGACAGAGTGTGCAACAGTTGATAATATCTCTGACTGTGTGTCTCAACCTCTAATTGTTTCATTATTCTTTTATAGCACTTTTCCTGGAACAAAGCAAAGTGGTTTCAATTAAGTGAGCCTTTGTTATGGTAACGTGAAATCAAAAATTCACAAAGTGTTTGAAACAAGTGTGTTGTGCTCTTTTATTATTCAGGTGATTTTTCCAGTGCGAATGTGTGTCATTTATTCAGTGCAATTCATTAGTGGCCGGACCAAAAAAACCCAAATTGGGAACCGAAGATAAATAAATGAATTTCCGTTATCACTGGACGTCATCGATGACTGATAACTGTAATCAATAATATCGAATGACTGGAAGTAGGCAGACTAAATACCCCATCAATATCCCCTGTGTTTGCGTGTGTCCGTTTTGGGTAAGCATCATCCGACAGCCTCCAGACAGCCATTCTCCCACATATCACGTTTCAGAGGTTAACTTGTTGAATCACACCAGTCCTCAATCTCACCGAAAACTCAGTCAACTTGTCTTATTCCCATTATTTAAGTTGACTAAGAAAATTCCCCCTCGGCGAACCGTGTTCTTTATAAATACATAGTCGAGGAGTAGGATTAGCTCTTGGCAAAGTTTTGTCTCGGATTATATTATTAGTAGGTATTTTCGTTATCATCGTCATCAGTTATGTTTCTATTATCATTGCAAATTTTCTCCCCTTTTCTGAGCGCTACACTAAATTCTTTCCGTATTTTCTCTCTCTTGGTGAAACGTTACCTTTTATTTGATTTGGCCATAGGCACCTATAGAAATTATAGGTCTCAATAGATGAAAGAGAATGTAAGAAGAGAAAGAGCACAACGAAAAGCTGGAGATTTATGACACGATAATTGAATTAAAGAAGAAAACTAGTGGTATGGTAGCATTGCTTTTGAATAATTCCGGAAAATATTATTATTTTCAATCCACCAGATTCCCTTTGAGGTATTACCCCGATCAGGGATTAACTATCAAAAATAATAACTCTCTGTGGCTGCCGATTTCTATTAATAGTTTTATGGTCAATTCCACGATACATATTACATTATCAATTAGGGGTGATCAAGTGGAGGCGTCTAGCAGTTTTTGTTGGCTACCATTGTTTGCTTGATTAGGTCCACTGATAATGGCCAGCAACATGGAATATTCACAAAACGGACATAATTTGCTTTTGAATTTATAAAGATGCCAATCTACGATAAATAATTTAAGGTCATTCAAGAAATATCTGTTAAGTGTTTTAGTAATATTTACTCATGACAAATAAATGGGGTTTGTTTGCACGTCTTACTAGATAAAATAATTGAAATTACCAAGCATAGACGGTTTGAGGATTTTCACCCAAGTAATTTACAGGCTTAATCAAATAATAACGATATATATAATTAATTTTGAATAATAATTTTGCGGCAACATAAAATCGCGCCATTCTCTCTAAACCCGTTTTGTGCTGCCAGGATAATGGTGTGGTGTGTATCTTATATTATGTGCGAAAATGGGATCAGTTTAATACCCGCTTTAATCTTATTTTATACATTTAATCAACCTTTCCTTTACAATTAATTACGTAAGTAAACATTGTGCTCTGAATTTAGTATATTAATCAAATAGCGGTGTGGGCTCGTCAATTACTGCCTTCAATATAGTACACATACATTTTCAAATAGTTTAATATTGGTTTTGTAATTAAATTGAATATTCTATTCAATAAAATCTCTAAAAATAACTTTCTAAACGGTATATATAGCCAGTTAACAAAATTAGAGTAATTGAAATGAATAACTTGTATTCAAGCAATATTGTACGTTTAAATGTAATGAAATATCTTTATAAAATAGATATTTGTGCTAAAATGTTGGCACATTACCAAACTCAAATCAATGTAAATCTTTTCGACATGGGCTATCATCTGGTATCTTCAACTTGTTGCTTACCTAAATAATTGAAACCAATTTATATGCATTACACATTTGATCTCCAAAACTTTTACCATCTATATGAAACATAATTTCTAATACACAATCATTCAAAATAAATTGTGATTAAATCTGACTATATAATAAAATTAACCTCATCTAGTCTCTTTAACTTTTTATTATATCAATTTATCATAATTAAGGTATGATAAATTTCCGTGATTACCAGTCGTCTCCATTTCACCAAATTTCTCATTATATATTTTCTTTATACATAAGTATGTATATATCATATGACATAGACGCTAATCAAACTTCCACGGCTGCGTTTGTTTCGCTTTCTTTAAATTTCCCGTGACTAGCGCATTTAAACCTAGCTTTTCCCTTAAAATTCAAATCAATTTTGTCAACAAGTTTGTAAATAGATCTTTATTGAAATAATTGGCATTATATAATATTAATTATAAAACAATAAATAAAATAAATAAATAAAATCATTGATAAATATCTAACTAAAGCTCTGATTTTTTTAAAAATATTTATAAATTTTAACTAAATTAAGCTTATTTTAATCAAATAAATCGAATTGATTTGTTTGATTTAATTGAAATAATATAGTGATCTATTTATAATAATTATTAATAATCAGATTTTATTTCATTTTAAATAAATGGTAAATATCGTTTCAACTCCTACAATGATTATGGATATTAGACCATCAAATATAATGGTCCAGCTCTTCCTTTAATGGTTGCCTTTTTATCTTTCAAATACATCTATACTATATAATGTATAATAACGGTATCTTTTAAGAAGATTTCAAGAAAGGTTTTTATACCCTTTATAAGTCCATCTATATTTTTATGTGCATTGAAAATCCTACAGATTTATATAAAATGTTTTTCAACTAATCACAAAATCATATTTGTTTCCTGAGCACTATTTTGTATTTATTGGTTGAAAAAATTTTCATATTTTTTTAAAATAATCATTAATTAAACATAAATAAAATTATTATATGTAAATATAATAATAATTTCGAAATTATATTTCGAACAGTTTTAATAATTTTCTGTTAAAGTTTTTAATCTGCCATATAATCGTAAACAAGGCCATATTTAAGTAAATACATTTAACTTTTCTTACGATCAATATTATACTTGGTATCTTATGTAAATTCTACTTGACAATTTGTGTATCTGAGTTTTGTAACTGCTTTGAAACTTTTGTGGACCCTCTACAAGTTATGGAAAAGGTTTCCTCTCATATGCTCATTCGTAAAAATGCAATAGACGGGATTATTTAATTTGTCCCACATTTCTCGTTGAATGGATTTGAGGGGTTTTATATTCCTCATGGGAGCATTTTAGAGGGTGCTTAAGAAAAATTACTGGTCGATTCAGGACGCATTTAAGTGGTTGTCGGTCAGAAATTCTCAATAAATCAAATTTGAACCCTAATTTCCGGAAATGAAATAATAATCTGACTTCCTTTTCACTCTCTAAAATAAACTATGAATCCAAACGGAAGTGATTTATGACCGTCCAATCTCAATATAGGCAACAGCAATTTTGTACCGATAGCGATACCTTATTAAAACCGGAATTTCCAATGTACATCCGTAGCCTCGAGTAATTGACCATGGAATGGACATGTCGATGCCTTCATTGATTTAACCCTGTGATGATCGAAATGTTTTGTTTTAAAAAATTACATAAAGGTATCTTTTTCCAAATAACTACCTAAAGTTTTACATATTCTTTAGTGTTTTTTTGTAATTAATATTATAGAACCAAAAATTAAATTTTCGTTTAAGTTTTGTTTCTTTTCTTTAAAAAGATATAGAATTTATTCTTACGTTAACACATTAATATGTATTACAATAAAACAGTCGGATATTCTTTCAAATTCTTTACCATTTTTACTTGTCAGAAATTTTAGAAGAATTTTACTTTTAGTCTTTAGATATTAATGTCAAGTTGGTAGCTTGTACTATTCCCAGGAGGTCCCGGGTTCGAATCCCGGTAATAGTTTACAGGCTACTCTTTCCTAATAAATACTTTTTCCTTTCTTTCTAATTTCGTATACAATTCTGTATTCGAAAAAAATCCTAATGAAACTTCAAATTTTCCTATCTCTACCTTTTTTCATCGGTTTCAATGTTCATTGAATGAACTGGTTAATTCTGAAAGAAAATGGTTCACAGCACACATCTCATAAAAAAATAGTACACAAAACCAGTTTTCAATGCGGAACAATATCACATAATTGGCAATGGGCTAATCACTCATTCCAATTACACAATAATTAACGAAACACAGGCAAAGGGTTAATTAGAAATGAAAATTTACTGTAGCATCAAAACTGAAAACAAATTTAACGCAATAATACATGGAACGACCAACAGGACATAGCAAACATGTTGGAGATAAAACAATAGCCTTAAATCCGGATTACTACACGAAATACACCTAAATGGTGACATACGTGATTTTTTTCAAGTATAAACAAATCCCATTTTATCTCTCTCAGCACAAACCTTCTGCTCAATGGGGCACAATAATGAATTATGAGATTTGTGGTATTGTTTGCTAGAGATTAATATCTGTCCAATCTGTAGATGGAAAAATGGAAAAACCAAACTTATTATTACCGATCATTGGTATCACTATTTTTATAGTTAGGAATTATCACGGAGGAGGGAATAATGTCCATGTTTAAAATTACTTTGACACAAAAAATATATTTGTTTGGTAATTTGTATTATTGTCCTTTGACTGGATTCACAGTGTTTTCATCTATAATATAAAGTCAAATAATAACTATATGATAAAACTTATTTAAATTATCCATCGACCGATTCAATGCGAGTGTTTTCGAATTTTCATTCATATTATTTCTACAGAAGTTGCAGTCACACGATGGGAATCCAAATAAGATGAAATTCAATGTATGGTAAACGGAATAAATAGGAGCATGTGTTCTTAATGCCAATTAATTAGGGCCTACGTCATACATTTCACAATTTGGAGAATGTCTGAAGCAAGACGAACACCACCACCAAGTCCACGTGCTCCGCGAATTCAGTCGTGGGACGACTGTGGAACGCCACCAGTAGATCTGTTCGATCCAAGCAAACAGAGTCCTCCAGTTTCGCCATCACGACATTGTTTCGAGCCGCCCAAAAGTCCTAAAACCGGCAGAAGACTTCCCAATTTAGATCAGGTTTTCTTTTCTAAAAAAGTTGTTCGTAAATTTGACTCCTCAAATTCGGAACCATGCTCCAGTCACGAATATTATTTGGACGGAGAAAAGAGCCCTGGTAATATCCACCGAATGGCCCACAAAGGCACCGGCAGCTTAGGAGAGGCTAATAGCCCCATCATTAAAAGTCCCCACAAGAAGCAGACCTTCATCTATGACGCCATTAGTCCCAAGTTTGAAGCAAGTAAATTTCCTAATTTCACACACCAATTCCCACACTGACGAAACACAACTTCCTTTCCAGATAAGAATTTCGACTTTTGCGAGTCATTAAATCGGGACGAGAATTATTCGGGTAAGGGTGTTGCGAAGAAACGTGAGAAAAGGCCCGTCTCATCCCGGAAATTTGATTGTAAAATGACGAGCTCAGACGACGACCAGATGAGCGAGTTTAGTATTCGAAATCGGCCCACAAAACACCACTCCATAGTGACAGAGTCCTCGTTCTCCGGCGATTCCGAGTTCAGCACCACGACAACGGCTCTCTGCAGTACGGTCAGCGAAAAGTCCAGACACAATTCCAGCACCACAGATATCATCAATGAGGACCTGGATGAAAGCTCAAAGTCTGATTTGAGAACAAGAAGTTCTAGGAATGTCAGCGAAGACGACTACTGCAAAACGTCCATAAAAAACAGTCGACGACATGCAATCAATATTACCTCAAATCCAGGATATCAGGTATGCATATCAATTGAAGATTCCTGATTAAATTTATACAAATATAAAATGCACTTCAATAGCCATAAAAAGTTTATTGTTTTAGTGTCGTTACTGAATTTTATTTATTAATTTTGCACGACAAATCATTTTGTAAAACATTCCAATTAAATTACCAGAAGGATAAAGTTTTAAGGTTAAATAATTGTTACTGGCTTTTAAATTCTAGTATGTAATTTTATTCCCGTCTTTGATTAGGCGATTCATAATTCTCACATCAAATTGGACCGCACCTGTTCAGACAGTTTGGTGATTCGTCGTTGTAGTCGGAAATCGACCAGTGATTTAACGGATAGTGCTATTGAAAGCGAACCGGTCAAACCGAAAGTTCATCGGCGTCGAGAGAGCTCGAAGGGAGGACTTGCCTTTTTGGCGTCCCGTAGAGAGTCCCGTGATTCGATGAAAAGTCACGCTTCCAACACTTCCCTGTTCTCCAACGAAGACCTGGGCCCCCTCACCTTCCAGGCATCCGCTCGAGGACGGCAGAGACGTACATCCAATTTCCTAGAACTGCCAGGTAAGTCAGGGGTTCTATTAAATCAATTACAAGATTAAATTCTTCATTGAAATTGGCATATTTTTTTGTATATCGGTAATTCAATTTGTCGCGGAACTCGGTTCAAAACGGTATCACACACTCGAATCCAGCCAGAAATTCGCCAGAATTTTTCAAACACCCAACCGGATAACAGAAAATATACCCCGACGGAATTTGATCGTGATTCTAAAAAATGTAATTAAATTGTTAGCACAACAAGGTAATTTCATTGAAATACATTGGTATATTTTACATGAATGAAAGATGGAATTTCATGTAAAATTCTGGAATTTTATCAATTAAATTTGGCAAAAAGTTGCGCGCCAAATAATTTTATTTTTGATCAAATTTGTTCCGGTGAACCATTAAAGCAATCACCTCATAATTCTCCTGTCATCATTATGGAGCCAATTATCGATGCATCATCCACATATGACAGTAAATTGATTGAATCATGTTTTCCACAATTTTTAAAAATATATTTTACAACAGTTCCAGATCATATTCGGCCTCGTGTCTGCTCATTACCGGAACGACCGTACAACCCCCGTCAAAGCGAGGACCTTTATCGGTTACGGACTTTCTCCATCAGCAAAGGCACTGTGGTTAATTGCGGTGATTCAATTATTTCGCGGAGATCCCGAAGCAACACCAGCGTTAACTCGACCACGAGCAGGTAATCTAATAATAATGCGACTTTCTGTCCTCTAAGGAGAGCGAGACAACTTAATTAAATTATTATGATCTGTAAATGAAATTTTAATTTAAATCGGAAAAGCTTTTCCGCATTGGCAAGCCATTCGCGCACATTTTTCGCCTTGCCTTTCCTTGCCTTGCCTCTTTCTTCTCTCAACAACAAAGCCAAGTATTACAGTTAATCTCGTGTTGTAATCTCGTCAAGAGGGATGGAATTTACATAATCATCTCTCTACCACCGCGGCCTTAAAAGAAGTTCAAGAACAACTCGGTAAAGTTCTCCTCACCAAACAGACAGACACGCAAAAAATGTGTGATGGACATAAATCATTCAAATCTACACAATTTTGTTATTACTCGTTAAAGATGGAAACTTTTCCAATTTGAATTGGTTACGTAAAACAGAATACCTTAATCGATTGAACTCTTGAAGCGATGAGCGAAATTTCTTCTCAAGAATCCTCCCAACCCACATATTCATTTCAACATCATAGCATGACAGAGCAAAAAGTTGATGAATGAAAATCACATGATACACCCATTAACAAATTTAATTTGGGGATTTCTTCTTACAGAACTCTGGCACAGTATTAAATGCTCGAAATTAATTATACATTCCACTTATGCCAAAGACATTAATAATCGTAAAATGTCGCCATTTCATTTCGACTTGATTGATTTGAAATTATGTCGAGTTTCCCTTTTTGCCCATTTCCATCGCACCGGAACCGTCACCCCATTCGACCATAACCGACCCTTTGTGTTCCACGATTCCATTCGATCCGACCCAACCCTCCACACACAATAGTCTCTCAGATCTGAAACGGCATAAAAGCTCTTTGGCATTCACTTCTAAAACCAATGACTAAATGTTCATTTTCACGGAACTCTTACGATGGTGGCTGGCTTTTAAATTTAAAATAA
Source organism: Clogmia albipunctata (assembly GCA_001014945.1). Classification (NCBI taxonomy): domain Eukaryota; kingdom Metazoa; phylum Arthropoda; class Insecta; order Diptera; family Psychodidae; genus Clogmia; species Clogmia albipunctata. The sequence goes on along the minus strand of JXOV01018614.1, from coordinate 13,242 downwards.
AAATTCAAAATGGATCTAAAATAGCAAGTATTGAAATCTCTGATGTTTTTTTTAAAATTTTACATTGTAAAAATACTATTTTTTATTTTATTTCTTTTTAATTGATTTGGATTTTTAAACTCACAAAGTGGAATGCAATAAAAAGTTGATTGAATTTTTTATATAGGCATTTGCGATTTCAATCGAAATGGGACGTGTCTACCCTGTAATTTCATGGTCTGTTCTGTAATTTTACGAATCAGTGCCACTCCGGACTTCATTTAGTCAGCATCACGACCTAATAAAACTGTATTACACACAAGAGGAATTAATTTAATTGAGTGTAATTATCGCATTAATCTTAGACTGCTCTTTCCAACCATTCACTCAGTCGCTCTCTCTCGGTTTCTATTAGGTTCTAGTCACATTGTCGTCGTAATAATCACTTAGGACAAAGACACTCTGCTGAAATGCTCATTCTTTGTTAGTTTTCGAAAATTAAGCAAAAAGTTTACTGTTGATCTTCTAATATTCATTAAGGGATAAGTGGAATTAAGGGATTATCAAGGGTGAGCCACAATTTGGCTATTTATATCGAAGCATAACTTCAGTCATAACGACGTTATATGTAGAAATATCAGGTATATACAATAATAATAATGATATTATTTCAAAACTTTGATTTGTGGTATTTCTTATGTATAATATAAATATTTTCTAGAATAAGTAATAAATAAATCTATATGAAGGCAAAAAGGAAGGTTGAATTGGGATTTTAGAATATTGGTTTATAAATACCAACAAGAAATGTGGCAGCTGTTGTTTTACTTTAAAAAAAACCAATGGACCTTGTTTTTCTTAATCTTCCTCCGACAGAGAAGAAAGGAAATACAAATCTTTGAAAGTTGTTGGTGTATAAAAACCTCTTTAAATAATCAAAATTTAATTCAATAGCTATTAGTTTAAGCATTTCCATAATCTATTAAAAATTCATATACTGAAGAATTAACTGTTTTTAAACTTTAATTAAACCATATTCATTACTCATTTAAAATATTATTGAAAACTTATGATTATTAATAAAATAAACATTTTATACAAAAAACGCCCCTTAACTTTAATAGAAAATCATGTCATTTAATATCAGTATATGACCTTTAAAGAAATATTGAAACATTATTCTCCCCAATAAACTCATATGTATATAATTACTTACTACAAATAAAATATTAATATTATCTTCAAATAAGTAAGACGATTAAAAATATTCAATATCTTTCCAATAAATAATTGCATCATTCATTAATTAATTCGACTATTTTTAATCCTCTTTATTAATTAAAGTAAATTATGGGTAATGAACAGTCGTCAAGATTATAGTATTATTAAACATATACTATACAAAATTTAATACATAATATAATTATTAAATTCCGCAAAATTTTAAATTAAAAAATAATACTTTTTTTGTTGATTTTATAAATCTTATACAATTTTTATATTATTACTAGCCAACCGGACAAACTTCCTTTTCATTATTTCCAGAAAATACGAATAGGAAATAGTTATGTATATTTCTAGTAATTTATTGGGGTCAATTAATGCTCTATATATGTATTTATAAATGAATGTATTAGGTTGTTCCACTTGAAAGTGGACACCTGGAGTTAAATTTTTAAAAGACTTTTTTATCAATCAATATTTCTAATTGAAATAAACGGCATTTTAAACTCAGTATTTCTGTTTGCAAACAGTGGGTTGTATAATAGAATATATATAGTAACCTGTGCCTAGAAGCCTAAGAACTCTATAAGGGATAAAATCACACTCTTCGGACATACAGAAACTGGGATCTACACATAGGTTTTATAAATGCGAAACTTATAGGAATCTATAGGCATTGAGTTAGTCAAGATTTGGAGATGTAAAAAATTTCAGTATTCTTAGGGGTCTAGAAGTTTTACGACATGCCTTCAAATAGTCATTTATTTTGAAAATTTGAAATTTTCGTCTTATTTCTATTAAAATCAACTGTTCCCACGACATTCACGACGGAACTAATAGTATACCAGTTGTAAACGGATCCAGTCAATCCGCCCATTTTATTTATTTGTTTGCGCCATTACTTATTTTTTATAATTCGCT
>JXOV01018614.1:0-11041 GCA_001014945.1 Clogmia albipunctata | reverse complement strand
AAAAATATCCGCCCGGGATTTGATACCACGACCTCAATGAGGATATCTAGGGTGATAACCGCTAGGACACAGAGGCAGATTTTATTAGGTTATAAATAAATTTGATATTTTTATATAATAGAATGCCAGTAGTAACCGTCTGCATTAATAGAAGTAACAACAATTGTACGGTGCTTCTTGTGCCTAATTTAAATTAAGGAGTGTCTTATATAAGGCCTATTATGGTTTAAGAACTAATCCTAAAGTTTAGAAAGGGGTAACCAATTTGAAATTTACTTAAAATTTTCATAAAAAGCTTACTGTTGATTAAAAAGAAAATTATAGCTCATAAAATTAGATATTTTCGACCAAAAAATTGATTTGAATGAATTTTTGAATTAAGTTCTCATATTTTAATCACTTAATTTGCGAGAAGGAACTTTTTAAATTTTTTCGTATATGTAATTAATTTACAATAAAATTTTTTATTGTTTAATTTACCTTATTATATACATAAATAACATTATTAATTTTTCTAAGAATAAAATAGTTTTATATAAGTCGTCATTAGAAGTAGAGGTGACAATTTTCCTCACGGCCGAGTTTTGAAGGTCATATTACCTAGTTACAATTTTTAATTTTTGTTTTTTCAGCTTGATATAGTCTTTTATTACTATATCTATCTATTTATTAATATATCCTTATCGGGATTTATTGATAAAATTCTGTAATCATCGAAAATCTTGGTTTTGAATGTACATACTAATTATCGTATAAAAATACTAATAAACTAGTTAAATCATCTAATTTGATTTATATTAATAGACAACATAAGTAACTATTGAAATTATAAAGAAAAACTAAATATCGATACAGCCGTTTCAGAGGAACATGGTCAAACATAGCGTGACCAGAGAATTTTATATATAATATTTTTAATTCATTTTTGGGAAAACTGAACAATTGGTATTATATGTAGGGGAAGTATGTACAAAATGACATGGTGTTTTGAGTTTGGATCATAATTCTTTATGGGTAGAACACATTAACGCCATATTATACAGTAATCATGTTTGGTTATCTATTTATTAAAATTAATATTCAAATGTTGCAAAAAATACGCAGAAAAAAAGTTAAACAGCTTGAAACACAAAGAGGCGAAAATCGGTTTTTAAACCCGTCTGGACAAAATGGCATACCTGTAAATTCGATGTAATTATTCTCTCCATTATAGTGAGAAGTATTAAGAAATTTTCGATTTCATTATCATCTTGTCCCCAGGACTGAGGGTGGGTTGATTGCTTGTAATATCTCAGTATTTTGGTTTTCTATGGACAAAATATGTATGGCTAAATACCAGTTATAGACAAAATTTTGTCCACTTTTGCCACTTTGTCCATATTTCGTTTTGAAAGAAAAAAAAATTTTAAAAAAATATAAATATGATTCTATTTCTAGAAAATCTTATTTTAAGACAAAAATGAATCCTTATGGGATAAAATAAAAATTTTCTTCGGAGGTCATGGGTTCGATCCCTGGGCGACTAAAAATACACTGAAAACAAATAGTCATGAAGAGTCTAAACCCGATGGTTGAGGTTAAGACTCCTCATGTTTCTTTTAAGGGATAAAATAAGCACCAGGATGATATGTAAATTAGCAAAAAACTGCCAATGTGTTAAATTAAACTGAAATGTAAATAAAAACTAGTTACGGTGGAAAAACCTCTTAGGACCCTGACACCTAGACGCATGAAATGAACGCGTTCAAATTTTAACAGGTTAGCCAAAGCAATTTGGGTTACATGATAGCTCAGTTAGATGCGAGCTAGAAACAGCCAAAATCCAAAAACACCCCCTATGCCATTTTGTTCATATTTCCCCTATAATAAACTCTAATATACAAGTATTTTTTGTTGATTTTGAATCGTACTAAATTGTACATTGCTATATTCAATTGTTAAACTTAATTTATTCGAAAAACCATTTTAAAAATATACAATGGAATTGATTTCAATACGAGTATTTGCATTTGCAATAACTATTAGTTCCGAAACAAATTACCACCCAATTCAATTGACAAATAATGATTCAAAACCATTTACAAACAACGTGACGACAAGTACAAAAGGTGTTTAGCATTTGTTTCCACCATTAAATAGAACCATAGAACTTTACAATTTCAATCTTCAATACACGTTACAAGGATTTTATTGCACTAATATTAGCAACTATATAGTTTGAAATTAGTTCTGAACTAAAGGTCATTCAAACTTTTGACATTCTAAACAAATATCACTTTTATTAAAGTTTACAATAAACGTTCCGCGTATATATATTACATCTAAAAAACACGGAGGGAAAAAATTACAGCAGGTCAGATCGGGGCGTCATTTAATGATGTTTAAAAACCATTTCCGTTTTCGCACCCCTCTGTGAACTCCAACAAACTATTGCTTTCAACCAGTTATTAAATTTAATTTCCAGTTAAAACCGTGGAAAAATATTTCCCTGGTTTGAATTAAACAAACAAGGCGATCCTACTGCGTTATGATTAATGTATTTTAATAGCTTTTAATAGAAAAATGCTTTAAAAGGTCTGTTTCATTTAGTATGTTTGTACAACGGGTTCTAATAAACTAAAGCAATAGTGAAATAACACCTTTTATGCTAAATACGATGCGGCGTCTCAACTTGTTAAAAAAGCTGTTTGTTCGAAATGGGCTTTGCTAAAAGAAACAGAAAGGTGCCAAATCAATTCAATAACACTGGTTCAAAAGTATGTAAATGAAAGACAATTGATTGAAGTGCTTTTACGAGCGATTGATTTACATATCAGTACTTTTTAGTACATATTTAAAGAGACGTTGTGTACATACATATTTTATTGAGGATTGTGTTGAGACTTTCTTATTTCGACTTTATGCAATAAATTTCAGGGAAAAAAATCGGGTTGGGAATTTCACTTCCACAAATTTACCTTATAATAATTGTAATTTATATAACGGTTCATATGTATGATCCATCAACGTCGACAGGGGAGTAGAAATGGAAGTTTTGAGGGCGATGAAATCTGGTTTTGGTTAAATTAATCGCAATTTTCTACATCGAGCGCAAATGCAAATTTAACGAGAATGATGGTTAAGTACCTGTAAATTTTGATAATTGATCATCGACTGTCGACATCCTCGAAAATTATATACTGTTCAGAAAAAGGGGGGACTGATTTGGGACAATTACACAAGGACGAATTTCCCTTTGCAAACTGTCCAACCCCAGACAATGACGAGTGGTTCTGGCTAGTTGATAAAGGATGACATTCTAAATTGGGTCTGCAAGACAGGACACCCAATTAAAACCGTACCTATCCCCCTTTCAATTTCCTTTTTTTTCGCTCCCTGTCATTAATCCTTTTGAAAGTATATGAGAATCTTCAGACTTTGACTCCGGATTAAGTTTTTATGTTTGCAGAGGTTAATTGCCTCAAATTCCATTATCGCAGCAGATTCGCACAAGGAAATCCTTTTTTGCTTGGTCTCTCTTTACTCTATTACCCATTCTCCATCATATATATTCATTACATCATTACACTCCCACAAAATGTGTTCCATTTACTAAAGTTCAGTCAACCCCCGGACATTTTATCCTTGACTGGAAATCGATTGTTATTAGAATCATTTTTGGCATTGAAAATGTTTTGCCTCGAAGGAATATATGAATTAGATAATTAAGGCCTGGAAAAGTTGTTCTTTTATCGGACAAAGGCAGCAAATCCCTCTGATTGTTGAGTCATTAGCATATTCCTCATTTAATCCGTGCCGCACCCCCTAAATGGGACACACATCCATATTCGACATTGTGTATTGTTAAAATATTCTCACAATAGCTATGCAAAATTTAGATATGTATCCTAATGCGGATTTATGCCTGCCAAATACACAACAATGAAAAATCGGCAACGCTGGAATGTGATGTAGAAAATTTAAAACGAAATTGTAATAAATTCCAGTAACGCTTTACTTTTGCAGCGATCCACCCGCTTTGGTTGGGTGAATCTGATCCACCACCTCCACCTACTCGTAAATGTGATGAGGGGATGAGATGGGAATGCGCCCCGTCAAATACTTATGTACACAACATCGACGGTAAATGCTTGTAAAGTCTAGAAGACGTCGTCGTACGAAGACGACAAAAAGGGAAAAGTTCACAAATTAATTTTATTTTTGTTAGAAAATAGCAACAGGTATTCAATTCATCCCCTCTTGCCCAGTTTCTATGACTACGCCTGCTCCCCAGTTGTACGGCCTTCTCACCTCAGATAGAGGAGCAACGTCATCGACGACTCACCCCAGTCCCCCTCCAGTCCTCGTCCAAATTCAATAACATCGAAACATAATTCACAAACAAATACAAAATAAATTCAATAGTCCTCAGCTCTCTTTTACAGTTTTAAGGCCAATGTGGAATGCTGCCGACCCCGATAATGAAAAGCCCATTCCATTATTCTGTCACTGAAGCAGAATAAATAAGAATAATTATTTTCGCAGGAATTAAAAGTCAATACAGGCTTTCATTTTTATTTTAGAATTAGGCACGCGTTTCGAGCATCTTCTCACTGGAGTGTAAATTCAAACAATCGGATGGGTCCACCGCAAGCCCTTAGAGTAAACTCTTAATCTTATTAAGACTTCCTTCCACTTTATATATTTGATATTCCTTTTTTATTGTTTCCGTTCCCCATCATTAAATACATCTCTTATGTATTTATATAGAATTGTTTGAATTAAATGCATAAAATGGCTTTTATTTATTTTTCAGGGCGAGTGAAAGATCTCCATTTGATGGCTCCTGTTGCGGTTACACAGTTGTCGAATCGTTACCCCCCTCTCCCACGGACAGTGAACTTCTTCCACCACCTAGGTAAGCAAAATTCAGTTACGTTACTGATGGCCATTAGATTATTAAACCTTTGGAGACAGATTAGCAAAATGTTGAATCATGCTCTGAATGGGTTCTTTTCAAAATGAAATTTATATATTAGATTTTGTGGTTTTTACTTGTTTAGTTTTAAAAATTATTTCATAATAGATTTAAAAAAATAGCAGTTTTATTTCTTTTTACACTATTAGTTTAATTGCCTTGTAATTGATTTTATATCTGCAAAGACAGGGCCCACCACCCTTTGCCTTTTCCCCTTCCCACTCATGTAATTGATTGTAAGTGGTCACGTAAACTCACTGAAATTCTGCCCTATAATCCGGTATTTACAAACTACTCAGTGCCTAGTGCTCAGTAATTAATTTTCACTGCCGACGTGATGCTGATTAACATAATAGATTTTTATTGACAGATTTCATTAATGTTCAATCAACAAGTTATTTTGATAAAGGTGCCAAATATTTACCTTTGCATTATAGATTCAAAGGAGGCCCAAATGGAATTTGGTAGGAAGCTACAAGTGATAAATGTTTACGTGTACTTTTACCATTACATTAAGTAGAATTAAGCTACTTATGGTTTCGTAATATTCCACCAGTTTGATGTTCTTATTTTTATCATCCCACGAATTCAAAATATAATTTAATAAACAAAAATTATGGAAATCAAACTTGACTTAATGGATTTAAGGAAACAAAATCAAATGACCTCCTTTATAAATATATAAAGATTTAAATTTAATTCACTCGATTAAGAAAATAATTAAATTTTAATTATTTTGCTCTAATCCGCAAACATTTTCCATTATAAATGATATCTTCGTATTCAATCGGGTGGTCACATAAAATTAATTAAAATCAAAAACAAATTACTCAAATGAATGATGATAAAGAACAGTACAAATTCTGGAGTAATATTTATCTGCAGACTTGTTTTAATGATCAAAGCTAATACTTAAATCTAATAATATCTAACGATTTTATCATCACTGTAACATTTAATAATTGTTATATACATAAAGGAATTTAAATACAGCTATCAAACTAAGCTGATTAATGTTAATTAATATATAGACGTATTAATTAATTGATTTATATTTTGATTCTTCTTGAAACACATACCACTATAAGTGTCAGTTGTATTGCCAGAGTATTAGGACAGTAATAATATTTACGATACAGTAAAATATGGAATATGTTTATGCAATTAAATTTCTTTTAAATATCTTTATGATTTTATAAGTATATAGTAATATCATATCCTGTCCACATACTTATGTGCACATGTCAAATTCTTCTGGAAATAGTAACCAAACAAATTGAATTTATGAATCTAATAACGTATGCCTTTCAACAACTCTCTCCAGAATATTTTAATATAAAAGAAGCTTTTGCCAGGAAAAGGAAAATGGAATTCTCATTTTAGAAACAACGATTCATATCGGGAATTCAAATAAGTCGTGTTTAAGTGAACCAAAATTATCCTTTTAATTTGTTTCATTGTTTATTATATACATTAATTGAATTTGCTATTTTTAAATAATTGCATTGATTTTACAAAGTGTTGAAATAGGTTTAATTGCCTTTCCTTGTTATTCAAAAGACGACTTGAGAAAATTGAGATATTGCCATAATTCTTTTCGCAGTATCTCAATTTCAAATCCCCGAGCTTCAAAGGGTGCGCCTGAATTATTAACGAAGCTCGAGTCTTTCACCTCATTTGATAAATGGTATTGTAGGGAGCTATTTATTTAAGTTTATTTTCCTCCATATACACTTTAAACTAAAGACTTTTATTGACTAGAAGCCCCGGATCGTTCTTCTTTCCCATCGCTTCTTAGTAAATGTTTCCCAGACTTTTGTAAAATCACCCGGCAGACCTTTTCCTCCATTCTCCCTATGTAAAGTCCTCCTCACATCAGTCTATTTTTAGTACAACAAGTATACGACTTTTACATCTTTCCATCAACCAACCGCCAACTAATCCGGGCAAAACAAAATTTGCCTATTTCACTTTTCCGCTTTAAATTTGAAAGACACTCTCTCTCCCTTGCAGGTATCGAGTTGTAATGTTGGGCGACGCAAGTGTCGGCAAGACAGCTTTAGTATCCCAGTTTATGACTTCCGAATACATGAACACATATGATGCTAGTCTCGGTAAGATTCACTTCGTTTAGACTTTTATGATGAATGACAGTTGGTCTAATTCTGGATTTATGTACATAAATATCTTTCATATATATATATATATATATATACATATATTAATAATAACATCTTTTATAAGATGATGAGTTTGGTGAGAAGACCATCAGCATCCTGCTCGATGGGGAGGAATCAGAGATGATTTTCATCGACCATCCATCATCGGAAATGAGTGTAAGATAATCCCGGCAATAATTCTCAATTATTCATTGACGTAATCGAATCTCCATTTTCCTTAAATTGGGAACAGGTGGAGAATTCCTTGTCAACCTACGAGCCCCACGGTTGTATTGTCGTCTATTCCGTGGTGGCACGGAATTCCTTTCGCGTGGCCGAGGAGATAATCAACTATTTGTGGCAAGAGAATGTGACCCGAGAGAAGGCGGTAATTCTGGTGGGAAATAAGGCCGACTTGGCCCGTTCTCGAGTCATAACTGCAACAGGTAAATGAAATCCCATCTGTAAACATATCACCACCATTTAATTTGCAAACATCCATCTCCCCCCTGTTTCTTTGACTAGAGGGAAAGTCTCTGGCCCAATCTCGTGATTCTAAATTCATTGAAACGTCGAGCGGAATTCAGCACAACGTGGACGAGTTGTTGGTGGGCATTTTGAAGCAAATCCGCCTAAAGGAGACCCGTGATAAGAAGGCAGTCGTCTGTTCGACCAAAATGCGCAACTCCCGCACCCACATCTCTCTTCATCTCGCCAAAGAAATTCTCCAGAAAATCTGTCTAAGTGACATTACAAAATCCAAAAGCTGTGAAAATTTGCATGTTTTGTAAAATGTACAAGTTTGAGTTTGTGGAACTTTATTGTACAAACAAAATAACGATAGTAGCGGAATTTAATGTGAATGAATGTATCTTCGAAAAATGGCTTTCAATGTGATATTTGTCACTAGCAAAAGTAAACGGCAGTAAAGTTTAGTATAATATTGGTTTGAGTCGAAAGTTTCATCGTGTAGATAAATTTCTATTTGTCACATTTCTTTCTATGGCATAAGTACCCGTATATTATTTTAGTTTTAAAATCAATATTTTATATTATACCGGCTACTTATAAATTCCATGAAGTTTGTTTAAATTTCTTTTAAGAAAATTAGTATGTCTTATAACTTAAATATTGTCAATGGCCAAGACAAATGAAAATTTACTTTTTTGAATACCATTGTTTAGGTTGAATTCGTAAAATGTATTGTTGAGAATTATCTAAAAATGTGATAATATCAAAACAACAATTTTCAGCTCGAACTTTAACAACTATTACACCCATAAGGAAACACTCCAATCTTAAACATATTACTGATCTTAAAATTTATTATTCATTAGAAATAGCAATGTAAAAAAATAATCCAAAGTAAAACCATAAAACGAACAAATTTTTAATCATGTGTCATCTTTAGAAAATGACCTCCTTCATCCTTTAGAAGGATATAGACAAATTATGTGTTTTACAAGACAGGCAAACTTTTAGAGATATATTCGAGTACGATAGTATCTCATCAATTTAATTTTTATATAACTCTAGTATTTTCTAAGTATATCTTTTTTATCTGAAATATCGTTCAAATTAAAATATAAATATATATCTTTAATGAACGATTTTATTTAGTAGATTTCTTACTAGTGAAATATACTACTCTAATTTACAAGTTATGGTTATTTTATCGAGAAATCGAAAATTCTATAACTTCGAATTCTAAAAGTAAAACTAATATTTTCAAACATATCACTAGGAGACTCAAACCAATAAATCCAAGTGTAAATTATATTAAGTATTTGTATGTCAATTATTCTTGATTCAGGCACTAAGGCAAGTTTAGTGCTGTTTAGAAGTAGAATACGGCCTATTTGTAAATTTAAATACATCCAAAAAGGAATAAGTCTTTACAACGCTATGAATGAAATTAATTATTTATTCTTAAGTATATTTTAATAATGATTCACTAGTAATATCTTATATTATTACTTTTAGTTGATAAAGTATATTCAATTGCGTTTTTTAAGTTACCGAAAAGAGAAACACAATATTTTATACTCTTTATAAAACAAGAAGACATAAATCAACTTACAAAAAACAGGAACAGGATCATTTGATCCTCTATAACATTCTAAAGCCCACCTAATGTGCTCTGAACGTCAAAGATATTCTTATAAATGTTTAATGTTTTATATTTTCTTATCAATAATAATAGTTATAGTATATATGTACGTAATAATATAGAGACGAATAAGATAATAGATGTAATAAATTATGTATAATCTCAAAGTTCGAATTGCAAATTATTTACGCAGATCTACAAATATTTTTCTGCTCTAGACTGACAATCAAAGACTCTCTTTTACTTATTAAAAAAAACTTCTAAATGTATATATAAGTAGATTTTCTGGTGAATTGTATTGATATAGTAAATAAAAAAACTAATTCCGAACAATATTCTAATTTAAAGAAAAATTATTATGACGTTTACTAAATTGTAGTTTGTATAATCGTTAAAGGTAATGTTAATACAAATGACCATTATTGTTATAATAATTATAAATACAGTTTGTATATGTATAATAAATAAATCTATATTTTGTTTTATCGCACAATTTTGTATTTTCATTTTACAAAAAATATTACAAATATTCAGAGGAATTATGAAGAGTGTATTAAATGTGGTAAATGTTAAAAATGGTTTTCTAGAGGATGATTTGGCCCATTCTGTAAGGATCGAGACGGGATTTGTCTACTTAGCTTTGGGACACTCAAATATTAATATAGTACCTTTTGAAAAAATACGCAATTAAAAGAATAACTTGAAAATAAATGGGAAAGAAGAATGATGATCGAAGAGAAAAAGTTAAGTTTTCATTCTTTTATTACAAATAGTCATGAATTATACTTTAAATTATAAGGGAATTATCTTTTATAATTGATTTGATGAAACCTAATTTTTAACCAGACTAAGTGTTATTAAATGACTAATAATGCACTGAAATGAAATAGTCAATAAAAAATAAAAACCCGTTGGCTCAGTGTTAAAAGTTTCCATGTTCTTTAGAGAAATTATAATGGAAAAAAATCACTTTTTATAAAAAAATTTTTATTTATGGTATATAAATACTTTTATATACAAACTTAAAGTCTTAAAATAACAAATAATTCTAGTTATTTATACATCTTTGGTCTTAAAACTATCATATTTTCTACAAAATTGAAACTCGTTCCTTAAGAAGTTCGAGTTCTTTCTGGATCTGAGGTGGCAAATCTTTTCCCACTTGATTCTCGAAATATTGTCTGATTGCCTCAACTTCCTGTGTCCAGAAATCTTTGGGCAGAGAGAACAACTCGTTCATGTCAATGTGTTCCTTGAGGTCGTCCACTCTTAGGGCACCAGCACTTGGCACCCGTCCTACGGCTGTCTCCTCGTAGCAGTCTTGTTCATTGATTCGGTGGAGAATCCACTCCAACACTCGTGAGTTCTCGCCAAATCCGGGCCACATGAACTTTCCATTCTGTCCCTTCCGGAACCAGTTTACGTGAAAGATCTTTGGCGGCACTCCACCAGCCTGTTTGGCGCGTTCCTCCATGCTCAACCAGTGCTCAAGGTAGTCGCCAAAGTTGTAGCCGAAGAAGGGACGCATTGCGAAGGGATCGTGCATGATCATTTTTCCCTTGTGTTCGGCAGCAGCCGTCGATTCACTACGCATTGCAGCTCCAATGAACACTCCATGAGACCAGGAGTTGGCCTCGTAGACTAGAGGGACGCCCTGAGGTCGGCGACCTCCGAAGAGAATGGCGCTGATTGGCACACCCTCAGAATCCTCCCAGGCAGGGTCGATAATGGGACACTGTTCGGCTGGAGAGCAGAACCGGGAATTCGGGTGAGCTGCTGGAGTCTTGGTTACTCCCATTTCCCAGGGTCTTCCTT
>JXOV01018611.1:0-38309 GCA_001014945.1 Clogmia albipunctata | reverse complement strand
TTATATAAATTAAAGCAAACAAATGTTCCACATCAAAATAAAATAGGCGTTTGCCTTATAACCAAGTGGTTAAGAGGAATTCCAACCGTTAACGGTATCTTTACAAGTAAAGATTTCATTTGAAACATGTCCTCAAAAATAGTGAAATTTAATATGAAATTGTAAGAATATCATGAGTGCAAAAACATTATGTGCTGCTCGGGTGTAAAGTAATTTTTTTAACTCGCAAACAATGAAACAGTTCCCTTCGTCTCGAATGTTTCACACTCGTTTCACTCATTAGAAAACAGTTGACTTTACACCCTTCTAGCACAAATAACTATTGGAACATTCTTCTGGACCCTTACTGTCAAACATTTCGGTGGCCTCTGGTTTACTGACCCATTCTCGTACTTTTGCAAAAAGGAAATCTTGTATATAAAACATTTACGTAAATGAATAATTTAGTTTGAAAAATTGTATTTAGAAAGTAAAAGATCAATAGTTATGTTTCGGGTTTTTATTATTTTCATTCAGTTTGCATTACAGTATAATAAATACTGGATAATAATTATGATTCCAAATTCACATTATAAATATATTACAATATTCTTACGTTTGTCTTCTAAATATATATATATAGAGTGTATATATCAAAAATTCATTTTAATTCAATATGATTTATATAAATATAGTTCCATTTTCTTGTTATTTCTCTTACTTTTTTTGTCATACTAACTTACACTTGTGTCTCGAAAGATGGGGGGACGAAAGTAACGAGACTTGGGATCGATCAATTAAACAACTAATCAAATGAAAGGACTGTAAACATTCTCCAGTGAAATGTAATTGTAACAACAGTACTAATAATAATATGTCTCTAAACTATTATGATTAAGAAACAGGTGATGAAAACTGATTCCCGCTTACGATCGAAGCCTCTAGCTTGAGTGCTCTGCTGCCCAGTTTGCCATTAAATTAAACAATTGTAGAGATATTTTTGGTTTTTCTCCAAAGAAATATCGCATATAAAAATATGTTCACAAATAGAGGCTCTTGTTAAAATATGTATATGTATATATATGTACCTGTTGGTTGAAGGTTGTTGGTTATGAAACAGATTTTATTTGATCTGGCAAGTCCAAAAATGTATACCTCGTTTTCGTATTTTTGTTGTTATTATCCTCAAAATGCCATAATTTACGATATCAATACTTTTTTTCTTGTTAATATAAACATACCTTTATGTAATAGGTAAATGGGTATTTGATTTTTATGGAGATTATTCCTTACGAAAATGTTTTATGATAATTTTTTTTATGTAAAAAATGTTTTTCTTTAGTTCGAAGCATACCACAGACATTGAGTTCTTATAATTTTCATTTTTCATGTATATAATATTACATAATTAGTGTGTATATGAAAGTACAGTCGGCCAAAAAATTGTTATAATTTTTATGTTTTTATAATAGGTTTTGATTTTGTTTGTTTTTTCTTTTCTTTCTTTCTTTTATTCATATGCAATAAACACCGAAATATCAACACTTGATCCAAAATATAATCAATATGTCGCGAAATGTACAATATAATTTATTATTTTAGATTTTAAAGTCATATGGCTTTCATAGGGATGTTATTTTCTTCTTAAATTCCAAACCAGTTACATATACATTCATTTAATGTAAGTATATAAATACTAAAACATTTTTTATCTAAATATGAAGTTCCGATCCGGTACATCAAAAAATGCATAAATTATTATCTCATTTTTTTTATCATTATAAAAACTGAAAGGCAAAATAGTCACCACTTTTGATATCAATTTTAGTGTATATATCTTACACTTTTACTCACTAAATTACATCCAAATATGCTAGTTAATAACAAATGTTCTCTTGTATATTCTAAATAATGATAATAGGAAAAATTAATTTAGGAATTTATGTTTTTAATTACTTTTATCGTTTAAATAAAACCACCCTCCTTGGGCTCCTTTTCCTTTTAGATATGGATTTAGTTTGAAAGTCGGTGACACTACCACCATTTAAAATTTCCATGTTGAAAACGATTAAAGCAAGAATTCATCTCAGTTATTGGTCCCGACTAACACTAAATAGGGAAGTACATAGATCGAAATTTAAATTGCAAATTCGAAAATAAAATTAAAAACAATAAAAAAAACAAATTGTGGCAATTGCATGTGATGTTAATACTTTTGTAGAGCGAAAAGGCGGGTCAGTTGTTTAATTTAATGTGGCTTCTTTGTTGGGACTGATCCAATATGACAATTGTGGTCAAGTTTCACATTAAACTGTAATAATGGTTGAATTATTTAGTAAGTATGGGCTATTGTAGACTATCGTTCTGTATGTGTATGCCTTAATGAAATTATTATCGATTAAAATGTAAGTATGTCGAATAAATCCGGTTATTGTAAATTGCAGGTGCAAATTGTGTATTGTAAAGTAATTAAATCGTTATCCTTTGGCTATTTACCGGTGTGCGATTGGGCTGTTTTGTGGCGGCGGCGTGTAATTGGAGGCGGTAAAAACCGAAATAAAAATCACTCACTTTAGAAAATAAAAATTATAATATATTTTTTATTATATGTATATATTGTTTCCCAATTACAATTACTATATCACAAACAACTTAAAATAATTTCGAAATAATTTCATGCTTATCCTTTAAAACAAAACAAAAAAAATATTGAAAACAATTCAAACCTCTCTTTCGGTCGTGCAAAATGAGCTTTATCTAGACACTTATTGTATGATGCTCTGTAAAAAGCTCTTCTACCGTCTAGAGGACTCATTTATAACTGTTGTTTTGTTTCTGTTGTTGTTGTTTAATCTAATCTGATTACAGTCTAATTACATTAGAATATATCATCAGTTCCAGTCGAAATGTCTTTTCTAGATATCTTCTGTAAATTATGTAATAATTTCCTTAAGACAAAACCGGCATTTTTGTTACTTTTTGTTTTTTGAATGTGTATAAAGGGGTGTGTTTTTTTTATTATTATTTCTCTTTACTATATTGTAAATGTTTGATGTGGGCTTTAATGATACCATCAGTTTTAAACTAAGCTTTGAATTACAACAAAAAGTCTTACATTATTGGTTGTTGCTGTTTGAGGAGTTGAAAAATTTTCTTTAAGCCTAGTTGTTTTTTGGATGAACGACCCATCGGATCGCACTTAGTCTATTGTGAGAATGTTATGATGTAAATGTGGGCTTTTCGGTTTATACCTCTACACATAATCAATTAATCAAATGTTCTATTCCATATCTTAGAGCTATTGTTTTTTTTTCATCTGTAATTTAAATCATTTCGAATCCTGTTTCTATGGGTTTATTCTATTGTTATTTGTTGCTGTGTGTTTTTTCTCTTATGTATTTGGTACAACTAATTGTAGATACACATCTTTATACAGACAAACAAATTAAACGAATCCTGAATGAAATCAAAGTTAGTCCCAAATTACACAGTAACAATTGCATTAATTCTAACAATTTAATGCGAAAACCGAGTAAAACAAACGTGTTTATTATTCAGGTTTTTGTTGTTGTGGGCTCTTGTTACTTATTATTATCGCTATTATTCTTATAAATCGTTAAATTATTATTGTTTTTATATGGTTGGGATTTATTGATTAGCATTAAATAATAATAACCGTAATTGTATTTTAACTGTACCTATTGACTATAAAAATTATCTGTAGATTGAATAAAAAGTCATCTCTCCCTTTCTATTGTATGCTGTATTTTTTAATTATTTATTAATTGTACTGTAATTTATTCATTCTATTATATAAATGTTTATGTTTACGGATTCTTGTTCTAAAATTTAATAGCCTATTATTTATTGTATGTTTTGCTGTTTTTTTTTATTTCATTTTTGTTGCTGTGGTTGCCTTTTAAATGAAAGTATAAACTTAATGTATTATACGTATAAGTATTTTAATGTATCCTCTTTTTACAATGTAACAGTTTCTAAAAAACATAAAATAAAACAAAACAGGTGGAAAATATTTGGAAATTAGACACTATTGTTCACTTATGTATTAAGTAAAGGTCCCGAAAACGAATCAATTCTTATTCTTCTAATCAATATGAATGCTTATTTATGAATGTAATTTTTTTTTGTAAAGTTATCTCTCTGTTTATTTTTCATCATCTTCGGCTTCTTCTAAATATATGTATGTACGTACTGTAAGACAAAACTGGCTCTATAGTGTTATCCGGGCTATTGTGTGATATGAATTATCGGTTTATTTAGGGTGCATTGTGAATCGGGGTGTGTGTGTGTATTTGTTCTGTGATATCCATTCTATTGTAAGGGATGCATGCATTTCAGGTGCGATTCAATCGACTGAAGGCGGTTGCTCTGATGAAGTGGGGGTTTGATGTTGTCTGCTGGTTCCAAACTGTCCATTCTATTGTGTTGTTGTTGCTGTTGTTATTGTAGTTGACCATTTCTATTGCTGTCGTAATTTTTATAGTTGTCAGTTGAATGAAATGTTGCCGAAGTTTTGTTCTTCGTCTCCTGTTGAAATGTTCTATTGATTTTGCTGTAGTGGTGGAGTGATGGTACTGTAGTGGTGTAGTTGTAGTCTTCTGTGTATTTTTCGCACAATCATATTTGATAGTTTTTTTTCGCTTGTTTTCAATTAAATAACGGACCAACAAATCCAATTATTTTCCTCTCAAATGAAATTTAACACGATTTCGGTTTTTGATATGTTTTGCACTGGTGTTCCTCTACTTTAAAAAAAAAATAAATTGCCTAACAAAACACAAAATATATTTTGATTTGTCTCCTCTCTCTCAGTTTTGATTGGGGGCGCTGATTTGTGTGTGAGATATATTGTTTCTGGTTTGGCTACAGAACACAAAAAAAGAGAATGCTAATCAATCATAACTATACAAAAAGTATCAACAGCTGTACCATATATATTTTCAAAAATTGCACAATGGTTACCTTTGCCTTTTTATAAAAAGAAAATTATACACAAAAAATAATAATTAATAAAAAATAATTAACAATCAGGGAAACTGACATATTATAAACTTAAACATGGCTCTTTCATTGTTTCTTTTTTGTTTGTTTGTTACTTGTGTGTATAAAACAAAAATATATTTATAATAAAATAGGTATATTAAAAAAACTTGTATATCCATAGTGGCGAAAATTCGAATATCCAAATTAAATCAAATAAATCACTACCCAACGTGTCGTCGTGCAAATCAATCATCGCGGTTTTTGTTTGTTTTGCAGTAAAACGGTTCAATCTTGTATTCTCTCCGAATGAAAACAAATTACATGTCGCCAATAGGGACGACAGATCCTCCTCTACTACTCTCATCTCTCTCTTACTCCGAATCCGACTCGACTCTGGCTACATACAACTACTGGTTCGAAAATTGGTATTCACATAATAAAGGAATTGATAAAAAGTGTTAATCAAATTCCATACGATTTTACAATATTTGCATCATTTAAACGCAGGCAAAATTAATAATCAATTTCAACAGAAAATTTCCTCTACAACTTACACCTGACAATATTTTCATTACCTAGACGTCGTCATAATATATATTTATTGTTTTTGTTTAAATATATATATATATATTTATAAGTTAAATTTGTTACCAGTTGTAAATATATATATAGAATATTTCCCTAGATATCTTTCTTTAAAGGTATGAATATACTCCATTGTGTTTTTAATATATATATATTTCTTGTTTACGAATTATGTTTCATTTCATTAGTATAATATCCACTTTGAAGAACCATTCCATTTACTTATAATGTTTGGTATATATATGTAATAGGTCAATAACGACTGACTGTCCGTTTCCTTTCGATCTAATTGCACTTTGAAAATGTTTTATTTTTCATTTAATTATTTTTAAATTTTTAGTTTATTATTTTGTTTTCACTAAAACTCACTTCAATTAACTTGACAACAAACCATTGTTATAAATGCCACTTGCCTCTCTCTATTGATTAAAATTTTCACTTAAAGAAAATGAGGGAATCTCAAATCGAATTTGACTTTTAAGTTCTAGATAATTTTGACTAAAATAAGTGTATTGTTTAATGTTCTGTGAACGTATTGAGTGGGGTGAAGGCTTCAAGCCCTTGTCTTTTAAATAATGCACTCTTAACTATGATGCCACACACATTCACTGTATTCTAATTTTTGTTTAATATAGAAAATCGTCCCAAAATGTTTGGATTTTAAATCACAGATAGTATATTTTGATGTATAAATAAACGTTCAAATTTAATACCTAATCCTTCTTTTTAAATCCAATTTAAGAGTTGGTAAATTTAGTGTTTTTGAAAAGTTAGTTCAAAAGATACAGTGTGGTGCTATTGTTCCTTTTTGCACTGCTCCTTTGGCGTTATTTCTTTTTAAGTTTTGCTAACAAAATACATTTATACATACACACGCACAATTTATGTAATCCATCTACTTTTCGGCCCCTGTCTTATACTACAACATGCGGCATTAGAATGTTCAGAACGGGTTCATGATACTCGGCTATGATCATAAAGATACAATATGAGGTATACGCAACGTGAAGACACACACATTTAAGGTTAAACAAGTACAAGTATAGTTTTAGTGATTTTGATTACTCCAAAAGAGAATAGAATATTTTGTAATTTTTTTTGGTCAGAATTAAGTAGACTATAATTTGGCTGAGATTGGGGTGAATACTTTTCAAAAATACACTAGTCGGTTGAACATCGATATAATATACGTATATGTATATAAGTAGATTAGGTCAGTAACATTGATGTCGTTTATTTTTATTTTATTTTTTGGGTGAAATTCCAAAAAGGGCAATTTCGGACTCTAATGATAAAACAGCAAATATGGACAGTTGATTTCCGAGAAAATATCACGTATACTCTATACAATGGTTTTGTTGTAAAATTCACTGCCAAAACACATTTATTGAAGCGTACACACGATGGGCTACAAGAATTGATAATAATTGAATATCCACAATATCTAATTAACGGCTATATACTTGTGTCTCTGTGTGGGTGTTTCTTAATAATTATTGTTTGAAAATATTATACATATTTTGGAATGTCTCTGTACTTCTGAACATCTAATCGTTTGATATATAGTACAATTAGGTACGAAAAGAGCTTGGCAAATGCAAGAAAGCATCAATATTTTTGGCGAAACGAAAGCATTTCAAATTAAATGACAATTTTATAAAATTGGGATTTTAATGTCCTGCCTATTTTTTGTGTGGGTGTGCAGTATATATTTCTACAGACCTGAATCAGAGCTAATAATGGGCAATGGCAATTTGGTTGTTGAATACCTTTAACTTGAGAGTGTGGTCAATTATTACATAGCTACATGTGATCTCAAAACTTATGGCTCCAGCGGATTTCAAATTGATCTAAACAGAGCCTACACGTCGATTGTCAAATTGATATTTTTACTATTCAGTTGCAAAATTTGCGACCCTCAATATGTGTTCACTGGTTCCAAACGTCCAATGTGTATGTGTGTGTGTGTTTGTGGGTGTGACTTCTGGTTTAAACGACTTTGAATATTATACACTTTTCATCTTTTAAGTCAACACTTGTTGTACCTCTCTCTTATCTTAGCTACGTGTATGAAAATATAATTTCATCCATATATTCATGTAAATAAATTCATATAGAATATATAAATTTGAATGTATGTTTCATACCATTTACATAAAATAATAATTGTAATCATAATAATAAAAATCGCAAACACTGCTTACAATATATAATTATGTGTATGTGAAATGCTTCTTAGATGCACATGATGTCCCTACGAAAATGGAAAGTTTTTTTCGGATTTTTCGGTCTATATCCATTATCACTGCCCCTGACTATTAAATCATTCATTAAAATTAAAAACACCTCTTGACCAGTTGCACTGATCACCTTAAAATCAACTAAGTTTCCTATTCATTCATTTTTACACTACAATTCGGATTTCCTCTATAAACTGAAAACTCAACGGCTGTCCCGTTTCACACCACAACACTTATGAACTGTCCTCGTTATCGTTGTCGGACGCCATGAGCAGATTCTTCGGCTTCTGGTCGACCTCTTTGTTGTTACTGCCATTGAAGTCTTCCGTTGGTCGCTCCTGAAGTCCTTCCCGTAGCTTAAGTAGACTGTCCACTAAAGGTCCATTATCATTTCCTTCGGAACCCCTCTTTCGACTATTAAGGCCCAAAACCGGCTGCGCTACCAAACTTGGCTCTGAGGGTGGACTGTCCCGTTCTCGCTTAATCTCAGTCGGAAAATTCATCGGGCTAGCTCCACGTTTTAAACTACCCACACTTCCTAACATGGATGTCTTACTTCCCTCATCTCCTAGAAGTTTACTCGACAGCGGTAGATTGCTCTTGACCAGCTGGTCCAGCAAAGCACCTTGCGGAATATCTCCAGGTTTTCGATCCAGACTATGGCGTATGATTCCGTCGAGAAAGGAACCATTTACATTTGTTCCATCGTACAGACTTTCAGCTAATTCTCGAGCACTTTTGGGCACAAATGAATTGGATAGTTGCTGGCCTGGCTTCCCCGAATTGTTTATACTATTGCCCGCCAGCTTTGCCATACTATTCGAATTGTGTGACGACGTTGAGTTGGTGGAATTTGTCTTCCGATGAGCGCCCTCCTCCTGGAACCTTTGCATCATCTGTGACGCAAAAAATGTGTCTGGAGTGTTCGGTGGGAATGTGGTTGAAGAAGACGAGCCAGAGGTGCGGGCAAAATCCATAGGCATCCCACTAAAGTTCGGCGGATGAGGCCAAAATAAATGCGGGCTGTACTGCAATTGTGCTGCCATAGCGGGATCTACAAACGGCATTTTCATCCCGTTAGGCGACGACGTTGATGAGAAGGGGGGCGTTTTGAGTGGGGGTTTCGCCGACGCCGGGGACACTAGTTTGCCCTTGTCAAGGGCACTTCGCACGGCATTTGACGAACTTGGAATGTCTGAAGATTTGGTATTTGTTACTGGGCTTGAACTAGAGTTGGTACCCCGATCGTCCACCGGCTGAGGTTTTGGTTCTCGCTTCCGAGGACGCATTAAGTGGCGCTCTTTCACCTTATACTCGAGCGTGGAATGAGGCACTCCGTAGTAACTTCCCGCGCGGTGCACTGACATTTCTCCCCTCTGCACTGCCCTGACCGCTTCAACCAGACTGTCTCGGTCATAGTTGCGGTATTTGCCCCGCTTTGGCCTTGTCCCCTTGCCACCCGTTCCTGTGTTATTTAGAGAGGCGTTCATGACCGAACTACCCCCCAGCAAACTGGATCCACTTCCAAATCGATTCATTTCCGCTCCCAGGTCCTTCTTCACCGATATACTGGGATACGTCTTATAGTAGTCCAGCATACTAGGACCACTCTCTGGTTGCGGATGTTTCTTTTTCACCGGCTCCATTAAATTTGGCTGGAAATTCTTACTAATACTCTGGGCAATAACGTCGCGTATTGACACTTTACCTAGGTTGGGAATGGGTGGCGATTGGGAGTCGCTGCTTGGGTGCAAATTTGGCGAAGGCATTCCCAATAAGCTGTGCTGTTGTGACTGATGAGGACTCCTCGAGAGAACAGGTGTGGTGGCTGTTGGCTGAGAATTCGGGGCTGTGTCTCCGTTCTTGTTGTTGTTGATAGCAGTCGAAAGGGACGATGGCGCTCCAGGCAAAGAAACTCCTGAAGGGCCCACGATCGGCTTAAAGGACGGAATTTTCAGTATCACAGAAGGATCGTCATTGGTATCATTAACATCGCTTCCACTGCGTCCAGTACTTTCCAGAGACGCAGTTTCAGGTGTTTCCGACTTTACTACTCTTCCTACTAAAGAAAATATACATTATTAGATAGTCATAAAAAGAAGAAAAATAACTGTTCTACCTTCAGAGCTCTTAAGAAGCTCGTGTTGTAACAGAAAATTCCGGAATAGTTCCGCCATTGCCGCAGCTGGAGGCGTCTCATCTGACTTTGCACCTAATCCACTCAAAGCACCCAAACTTCCACTCAATAGTAGACTAAACATATTGGGATCAAGTAGAGGGTTCTGCAGTGTAGGCGTTTGAGATTTTGATGGAATGGGTGATTGTTTCGGAGGGGGCGTCGCCATGTCTGATGGTCCATCTTGATTGTGATTCTGGTAGTATTTGCCGATGTTTTGAAGGGCAAGGCTCTGAGTGGCAGTTATTCTGAGTATATCTTCGGAAGGAAGACCGTGAAGGGTTTTCTCGAGCTCCTTCTCATCCTCGGCTCCGGACTCCTTATCATCCTCGTCGAGATCGTTCAGAACCGGTGCCACCAAAATAGGATTAATATTTGCCTCTCTTTTTTGTTCCATGGCCAATTTGTAGACTTTATTCCGTAGAGTCGATCTAGGAATTCCGTAGAGCACTGCCGCCCGTCTTGTGCCTAGTTTGCCGCTGAGAATGTCCTGCAGCGCATTCTGAAGCTCATCTTCCGTGTATGTTCTTCTCCCCGAGATTGCAGTCATCCTCGGCTTGGCCCTGTAATAAAAATTCCAAATTAAGCATTTTGGGTCTCTGTGGTGGGGATGAATGATTTGTTTATCGCGTTGCGTTCGTAAACGTTATCAGATCAGACCGGTCGGCAGACGGACCACCACCGAAAAATTTGGGACGGGCTTTGACCTGTGGTGTAGCAAAAATTCCGCCGGATTGTATTTTATCATTGACGAAAATATTCGCAATAAATACACTTTATTAGATAACGAACAACTGACTAGCCATTTTGTGTACACTCATCAATCGGTTCGTTGGCCCTGGACGAATGGAAAATGATATGTACCTTGAATAGTGTATAGCTTTAATAAAACAAATATTTTTTCTGCTGGCAGACTTGCTGAATGAAGTGTAAATTCTGACTGGTGAAGATAGTGGATTGGATGGAAAGTGGAAACTAACAAGTGTTTGCGAATTAACAGGCCACAATACGAATATGTATGTCAGCAAACAGCCCCGTCAAGCGATATTCGAAATTAATCGCTTGGGCCAATTTTAATTTGGGACTTTTTCCCATCTGCAGACGAGATTTGCGAAACCGCAGCCGAAAGTGCAGATAAAAAAAGTGCTGGCAATATTTTTGGTAAACAAACGAAATCAACTCGTTCATTGAACCCGAATTAAGTGAATTTGGAAGTGTTGTGTATCCGCTTTTCGTGGACAGTCGCATCAACAGTAAACCTCTAATGATTCGGAGAGCGGCATCTCTTTTGTTATTGGAGACTGCATTCTATGTAAGAGAGGATCTTGGTCTTTTCATCTGGCATTTATTATTATTATTAACCGTACTACTCGTCTCCTCTCCACCCAAACAAATAACAGCAGCCTGTTGCACATCACCATCATCGACCATCATCATTACACAAATCCTCCTACTCATGAGCTACCTCGTTACTGACTCTCGTTTTGTAGAAAATGAAATTTTCTCTTATTCAGATGAAGCTTTTACAATGTTTGTTCAAGTCCCTATGTATTAGCTAAGCTGTTATATAAGGGAATGAAGGAGAGGGTGGACTATTGAATATTTTACACGGAGATATGTATAGGTAATGTAAGTTTTTCGATGCCAAAAAACACCTTACGCATGCGTTTTTCGCAAAATAGTTTCACCTACTTCAGAAATTACTAACCGAAAATAGTTTGAAACAGTGGATCTGTTCAGTCCTTACAAAATCATGCAACCTATGTAGCTCAAGAGTTCCCTTTTAAAAGTTATTCTAATGTTCTGAATATTTAATTTGACTGCGTCAAATATAGACGTTATTTCGCAATTTATGGCAGACGAAATGCATCGAAACAGTTATCGATTATTGCAAAATCGTCCTAATCAAAATGGGGTTAATGATGCAAGCAATAATTTTGTGCTAAAGATAACGAACAAATAATTGGAGTATATAAGGTCAGTTCTATGTAACGCATTGTTGGCTGGAATAAAATAAAACAGACGTAATTACTTACTTAAAAATGTTCTTCTGATCTAACGAAGATGACGAAGACGATGAAGACTTGGCACTCAGGTCCAAGGGTTGCTCTGCATTGGGCACTGGAGACGCATTGTCGCTGTTGGTCGACTGTTTCTGGTTAGTCGACGACGACGACTCGGCATTATCTTGCAAATTTTGAGTAAATGGAGAGTACCAAAGTCCTGCAATGGTGATTATGGTTTATTTTGATGGATTGGAGATGATTTGGAATATTTACCAGGATAGAATGGAGCCAGTCCCGGCATAGCTGGGAGTCCGTGCATAGATGCAACTGCCGCATACTGCGCCATTACCGATTCTAGTGAAGTCATATTCGGATTCCGGAGCAGTTCCTTCACTGCCCGCGATGTGGCGTTAGGCAAATTGGGATTTCCGATTTCTGACTCACTAGAATCGCTATCAGAATCGATTGGAGTCTAGAAATTCAGATCAATTAGCTGATTTGGCTTAATAGACTATATCTATGTTTAAGCAGTTTAGTATCTTAATTTTATTCTAGAAATTAAAGCTACTCATTTAAGAACAATACATAAGATTCGGAAAATGATTATTTTATTTAATTTAATTGTTACTATTATGATATTTATGACGTTTGATCTGCGTGCCGATCTAATGTACAATTTTGATTTGTAACCATTGGTATTTCCAGCTAAAATGGGTTTTCTATTTTAAATGAAAATGCAATTTAATCACTTCTGATATCAAATATATATTTCCCACAAATACTTAAATTTGAGGCTCTAATATAATCTTATATGGAATGTAACTTCTCTATTGTTCAAAAATTGAAGACTTTTATACAGTTTTTTAGTTAAATAAAATAGCGAAAAAATAAAAACAACTTACCGTGGTTAAGAGTTCTGGCTCGGTATTACCCGAGCCCGACTCCGGCACAAGTTCCCCGCGATCGTTCACCGCTAACAGTTTGCCGTCGACACAGAAATAACACTTGTCCTGTGGCTTCCAATCGACAGGATGATTTAAATTATGAGAATTAGGGTTCTCCTCCCCGTTTTTCTTTAAATTGTCCTCTTTAGCAGAAGGAGGTGACTCTATGGCCTCGTTTTCTATTTTAATTTCTGGAAATTATATTTGATAATGTTAAATTCTAAATAAACCCTTTTTTAAACGTGATGTTTCCTTACCCTTATCTATCTTTATGCAATGGGCAGCAGGAGGCTGAGCTTCCTCTTTATCGGACAAAGCACCGACCTTGTCCAGATTGCCTTTCAAGTGGCCCAAAAGTTGGCCGTTGTTTTTCGCAGTGGGAACGCAATCCAAGTCCACTGCTACTGGCAGAGCCCACGTTGTTGGTATCCGCGAGAAAAGAAAATGTAAACAGTAAAATTTATGGAAATGATCTTGAAAAATCGCAAATAAATTACTCCATTGACATATTTATGTCTATGTACAATTGAGTGTGGATAGAGAGATGCATGTATTCAGATACTGTATGTGCAGATATATGAAATGAATGCTCCCTCGTGCATCGTGCTCTCGGAATATATGTAGTTATATATAGATAGAACCATATAAATATAAGCATGCCACCATGTATAATTCTATGTGGTACAATATAAATAGATGAGAGATACAATTTGATTAAATGCTCTATGTAACGCACCTGTTGAAATATTGTTTACCGCTAAATTTGTATCTGGTTGTGCAGCTGTTGCTGATGCTGTATTGGCCTGATGATGATCTGTCGGCGATAATTGTTGTTGCTGTTGTGACTGTTGATAATGAGGCTGGTGATGTGTAGAGCTGGTAAGAACGTCTTGATACAGTTTCCATTTCCTGCGTCCCATTAATTCTTCAGCAACTCGTTCCAAACCTGGATTAGAAGAGACAGAACAGAATTCGATTAAAGTCCAGTTGCCAGAGTTGATTTCAATACAAGATTGTTTATTGCAAACAGATTCGGGATGGTTTTTAAATATTCAATCATAGAACTTGAATTTTTAAATTACAACAAAGACCTTTTTCTCTATAGAAATTATTAGCTACGATCAACTCCTGACCACTTCCTGGTCAGAATAATTTGTGCCAAATGCGGAAAGTGTTATTATAAACGACAAATTTGATTGTATATTAATTACAATCGCATTTTCACGAACCCAAATGGCGAAATGCCATTATTTGTGAATCCGATCCGAATGTCGCACAAAGCGTCGGAATGTGTTAATAAAGAACATTTTCGCACAACAAACGAATTGATTGTTTTGGTAAATACACATTTGCACAACCCCAACAAACACATACACCATTATATACATATATGTAGTCATTTTCTTGAGAACAAAACATTATTGCGGAAATGTAAAGTTTTGTCTTCTTCACTTGAATTCTGCACAAAGATGCATTTGATTCGTAATGTTCTTGGGTGAATGGTTTTAATTAGTAATCATAATTCATTCAATTGAGCAATTTTTGGTCAGAGAAAATTACAATTTAATATATTCATATTTCGAAATTTAATCTTATCAAGAAGCAGAAAAGAGAACATTTGCAACATGTCGAAATTATTTAAAAAAAAAATCCCTACTATTCATAATTTGTTACTACTGAGCAAAAATGTTTGAAATTAATAGATTTTCACTATTTTTTTTCTAAACTATGGAAAGTACAGGAAGAAAACTAAGGAGACTTCTGCATACAAACGCCTATATTAAAAAGAGTATACTAGTTACTAAAACGTATAAGAAAAATTCTCCATAATTAAATACGAGAAATGCTCTCGAAAACGAACAAAATGAGTTTTCTAAAAGATATTTAATTAAGAGTGTTTAACTATGTGTTTTTCCAACCAGTTTTTACACAAACTTTTTAACTTTGCATATTTATTTGCGACATATGAAATAAAGAATAAGATGATAACACAGTACTAAATAAGGGTCACACAAAAATTAAGTAGTTGGAAAGATCTAAAATTATAAATTTTAGTGGTTCATACTTAGTATCAACTACGAAGTACTAATTTTGTGTATTTACAGGATTTGTGATTTTCTACGGGTATTGAACTGTGTATAACTAAACAATGTGTAATTATGAGGGATTTTCTAGAGAAAGCATAGGCCACTAAAATGTAAACATTTTCAATATAATTGTTTAAAAATATTAAAATTGTTTGTTATAGCATCAAAATTACATCCTATATCCAATAATTAAAATATATGATCGAATGTCTGAACTGAAGTTCTTATCGAACTGAACAAATATAAGCCAAATGGAAGGTAGCACCAAATAGTTGTGGAATTGAAAAGTTTTCAGCATTTTCATCCCCATAAATAAAACTGGAATGTCATCGAGCATATGAATGGAAGGAATCATTTTAATGTTGGACAACTTCCCAGACAACATCCCATCTTCTCTAGTCCTATCCACTATGCACTATTTGTGTGAACTGTTCTTCTTTGTGCACTCGGGGAGAGATATTTGAATAATTCATCCTCCAATACGCAAGAAGACACATAGTTTTTTTTCCTCTATTTGCACGGTTTGAAAACAATAAATCAAGCTCTCACTTTGCACAGCCCCAAACACACATACACCACACAGGGAATGGAGCTGATGGTGACGCTCTTATTTGTTAGTCATACGAACGCCGCGACGGCCAAACGCAGCGAACAAACGCCAGACATAATCATATACAGATGTATGTACGTACGAATGTGTCTGCGCCTGTGAAATACGGACTCGACGTAAAAACTCGTCGTCGTCGCTCCATTGATAGTAGTAACCATGACCTGCCCAAATTTTTCACCAGAATACAACGAGTGCCGAATTTCGCTTTTCATTATACGAGCGCACCATGCTTCGTTTTGCTTTCGTTATACTAATAATAATAACAGTATTGTGTCGTCACTGGCGGCGGCGGCGGTGGCGGTGGCTGGATTTTGTATATTTTATGTATGCTCGGCACATAGCCTAAAATCTGCGAAACAACTACCGTATATGAAATGAATTTGTCGTCATTCGATCATCGGAGAAAAGTGCTCAAACCCACACTGAGAAGCATTGCGATTGTTGAGCATCTCTCGTGTAAAGTCATTGAAAGTGCACATTTGCGAATTTTCGAGCGAAATTCCTTTTGTGATGCAACAACTCTGATGCAAGACATGGTACTTTGTTGACAGAGACGTCGCGGTCGCTCCAAAAAGGGGACTCGAACAATTGTCTGAATTAAGTTTAAAACTCATAAGCGAACTAAAAGAGAAAAAACATTAGCCCAATTGTGCCAAACTTGCATCTGTTTGTTGTGAATAAAGCAATAACAAATTTTGTCGAGAGGGATGTTGAGACAGAGTAAGAATTTACGCATAAATCTTCTTTACGTTTTTCTCATATTGAAGGCAAGTATAAAAAAAACTGTTACTCAAGGAGAGAGATTAAACCATATCTAAAAAAAAGTGCAATTGAAAAAAAATTCAATCGCAAATGTATGTGGAATTGTGCACATAGAAAGTGAAATATTGATAAGAAGTGAGGCATTTTTAAGTGGGACAAGCAAATAAAAAATTGCAATGAACATGGCAAATATTTAATTAAAAAATCAACAAAAGTGGTTTTTGTGCAGAGGGCGAAATACTGTGTGTATATTTTCGAAGGAAAGCATTCCACTCACAATGAAATCACCCAAACACAAAGACAGTCTGTCGGCTTTCTTTACCGGCCAGCGGACAGCACCAGACGGACAGATTGGTTGAATGAATTGCGTTGCCTTGAGGCTCAAGTGTTTACACCACCAGGGCAAGGCAAAGAAGAAATAACAGAGGGCTACACGTTTTATTAATACTTGACGAATGAACGAACGAACGCTAAACCTTGATTACATGATTTCGCTTAATTGTACCAATATTTCTAAAGGCATGGCTTATCTCACTGCTGGTTTGACAACAGTAATCGCCAGAAATATAGGTCCATTGAGGCAGGCCTGTTTTGCAAATCTTCTATATCGCTACAGAAGAGCTAACAGTAAAATGCTGCTCATTTGCCTAGAGGGTATTCATAAATGTGTGATTGAAATGCACTTCTTAACTAATTATTCTAAAATAAAATCATTCCATGGAACTCGGCATCGACGAAAATAATTAAAGCTTCAGAGCCAAAAGGGGGAAGAGAATGGCTTGTGTATATTTTGTAGAAACGGAACGGAGCACTGTATTTTGCAGAATGTATAGTATGTATATGCATTTTTTTGTATTTGAATTGAAATTATGTTTATTTTTAAAGTGAGTAATTACGCATTCCCCCTGGTTTTGGAGCGACGGCAGAGGAACTCGAATCAAAGCCGGTGCACAATTTGTGATTCCCATTTTGAAAATGCTTCTAGCAAAAGCAAGGAGAACAAAAACCCCATAATATGCTGTAGTACGGAGAGCCGTGTTTTCGCCAGAGCCAGATTCACATAGTAACGCCGAGCTGAGCCAAGTTATAGTTTTTCGTCCATTTTTAATGATATTCATATTTTAATTACAATTACGAAATCAGAGGCAATTTTGCAAGTTAAAAATGAAGTACATCAAGTGTTCGCCAATTCATATGAAATGCGCTCTCTTATTCACTTGTTTAATTCTAGTATATGGCCGATTTAATTGATTTAATGTAAATTGTTGTAAACTCGACCAAAATGGTGTTGGGGTAAGCACAAGGTGTGTGTATCTACATGTTTGTCTATAACTTGAACTTGAAATGCCAGTTCATGTTTTGTTTTTGCTAAAAATTGCCAATTCCTCATTAAGCGTGTACGTTTAATTATACAATTCAGTGGGTGAATATTTTCCCTAAAGTCGTAATTTACGATTTTCCTGGGTGCATTTTTCACTTCTAGACCCTCATTATTTTATTTAAATAAATTACTGAGTGAGCATCACATAATTGGAAAGGAATAGGAAAGTAGAATATTTTTGCTTGAAACAATCGATTGCGCCTAGAAAACGTCATAGTTGTTGGCTGCTGGGGGATAGAACAGCCTCTAATCTGGTTGATGTTTCTCCGGCAATTATTATTCCGTGGTCTTGAATCAAACTCTAGCAACAACAACGCGCTTTGGTTGGCCGTTTTTCAACTAAAAATAAATAATTATCAATTCAGCTGAATTAATTTTTCGCAATATGATTGGCGCTTGCTTGTACGGAAATTCAAATAGTAGTTTTTCAACTAAAAAAATGTAGAAGCCACTACGAATGTTCAAGTATTTAGTTTGCAATTGCGGAATATTTAGTGGCAATATTGATTTATCGAAACACTGCGCCCAGTTTAGGAAAGGTGCAGCCGATTACGTCCTGAGATGGTGCCGAAAATTTAACAGAGATTTGAGAAGAGCACGGGGCTTCGGATGAGGCGCGGGACCGGGATGGGAGTTGGCAAGCAACAGCCAGCATCTGCAACAAGTGTCAGAATAATAATACAAACACAAGAGAACTATTTTATGTACAACTGCACGAATGGTCTATGTAACAAGAGCCACGGTCTCGGTCTCTATGTGCTGCTGCTCTGGGAGAGCTATGTGTGAGGAATCTGTAGTCTATGTATGTGCGAAACCATTCCACAATACTGCTCCTCTATCTACTAATTCACAAATATAGCACAATCACTTTAATAGTTTGATAAATTTGCATACATTTAGTAAGCGCGCGTTACTACTGACACTCAATTTATAATTCTCCACGATTTGAAATGATTTTGATGGGGATGGAGTATTCCGTTTTTAAGTACACACACACACATCGGTACACACTTATAAAGTGGGAGCAAAAAAGTATTGATTAGACATCCACGTCGGGGTGATCGATAATCAGGCATTCAATATGGAGACAACAGCACTTCCTTAATGCCTTTGATTTGGCCAGTCAGTGAGAAGCAGTGGCACATAAATAATAAAGTGACAACTGCAGAAATTCACAATTACATGCATTCATTCATTCACCAGTGGGACAGACTTGTAAACAGGCCTTTATGAATTCACCGGAATAGATCTCCGCACCGGGGACTGGTAAACCTTGGAAACCACTCTCAGAACATTTATCTACTTTAGTCCCCGTTTCTCAACTATCTTTGTCACACACGATGATTTCTAATTGGATTTTAATTTGTCGTTCACATTTTGTGGCCACAAAACAACCAAGCACTTGATCACAGTTACACACTAGAGCTTTCAGGGAAAATATAAACTATTTTTTAAAACATTTTTCCATCAAACACCGAATTTAAATCTCTCCACGCGGTAAAAGCCTGCCATGAAAATTGATTCTGCAAAACAATTTTATTTCACGCACTGATAATGATCCCAAAGTGATTTATTATCTCTTAATTATTACTTGTAATTTTTGTTACTCTTCTCCAATTGATGAGTTTGTTGTTGCTATTGTGTTTAATGCTCTTTTCTATACTGATTTTATTATATGCACCCACTAAAACGATTATTTAACTGAATTTGGCACATTTCAAACGCATATGAAACTGTGGAAATTCCTGCATTAGACACAAGCACACTTAAATTTACATGACACAAGATCATCTTCAACACCAAAGGGAACTGCCAAATTTAATATTATCCACCCAAATCTGTTCACAGATCGATTGATGTTAGACAGGTAATCCAATTGTACCAGGCGACTCCTCCATCAGGCGCGATAATTTTGGCCATTCGAGGGGGCGCCCACTGCAACACTGCGATAACGTCTTGTGCTAAATAGAGTTAAGAACCAATTTTCCGCTAATACATTTCACTGAACACATTCACTAATAATATATCACTTGATCTCCGAACCGAATAAAAAAAATAATGCAAAAAAAATTCGCAAATGTAAAACATTTTTCAACACAACAAACAAGTGACCGCTTTTTCAATGGATTAATGGTGACGCAAAGCACCCGAAAAAGTGGAGAATTTTCTTAATAACTGACCCCCGGCGGCACTATAAGAAAATTCCTCCGAACATACTCGGCTGCTCGGGCAGGTTCGGGTCGCGTTCTGCAGTACGTCCCCACGTTGCATGCATTTCGGTTGCGTTCATGCGACTGAAAATATATCGAATCAAAATTTCCAATTCCGAAAGAGCCTAATGCACTTTGAGGAAACACATACACCTCTCGAAATCCACTCACACCATGTAAATGTGCACCCTATATACTGCATCCAAAAATGCACACTGGTACGATCTTCGAACAAGTATGGGTGTGCGAAGAAAAGTGTGAATTCGCGTGCGAGTGTGCAATTTTTCCGACAATCGGGTGACATCGCTTTTGCTTATTTACTACTCACGCACACCATTTAATCAGAGTCGATAAATGTACACCAATATTGGCAAAATAATGGAACTTACAAGGAAATCTGACGGCGAATGTTTGTTTACCGCCACGAAATCCACACTCATGTATAGTATAATAATTATGACTCTCCGTATGACAAACAAATAGATATGGAACCACACAGCAGTCATTGCACATAATATTTTTGGGAGAGAAAGGAACTGCAATAAGCTCTCTCACTTGTTCCCGCGCTCTTTGTTTTGCAAGTCTTGTGTGGAGAAGCTCCTTCCGACACTCTCGATTTTTGGCCAGCGTTACTGACTGGGGAAGGGACGTCATTATCTACAATAATCAACGCTAACAACAAGAGGCGGAGGACGCAAAATTGTAATAACCAATTTGGTACATGCACTTTTTATAATTAATAAAAATGGCTCTTTACATTTCTTGCGCGCGACTTGGACAGCTTTTGATGTTAATCAATCTGTGAAATGGAAGTAATATTTCACCCATTTTTGTTAAAGATAAAAAGAAGTGGATTGCCCTTAAACTTTATAATAACCAGTTTTGGATTTTTTGGGGAAAAAGTTCAATGTGCAAAATGCTAAGGCTATGAGATTAAATCACTTAATTTAGTTAAAGGTCTCCCGAGAATGGTATTTTTAAAAATTTCTTTTTATTACCATTCAAATTTTATTACATGAACCACCCAAACTGACCCCGTATGTGTCAGGGAAGTGTCGGAGAAGTGAAACATAATTAGGAAAAATCAGTCATCGTCAACGATGGGATAGCAAAAGAGAAGAAGGAGAAGAAGAACAGCTTAGCGACGCCTGAAAGTTTCGCTCGCCCAACAAGTGAGAAGAGGAGTCTACATGAATGGCCATCATCAGTGCAGTGGTATAAGTGAGGTAGAAGAGAAGCAGCAGAGCACGGAAAAGCATTGTGAAAAACTATCGTTTGTGTCTTGAAAGAAAATGTGCATTCGTTGCATTGGCTGTGTGTGAGGAGTTGTGCATTTATTTCGACCGCTAACACTACCATCTTATAGAGAACCATATAAACGTGTATAATTTCCCTTTATAATTCGGAACCGAAAAATCGATTTTTCCTACGGAAACCCAGCGACGACTAGGAGAAGGTAGAATTTGTCTGTGGCCAATTCGATTGGCTTTATCCAGCTTATCTGAAGCACCACTATATTTCACTATCCGCCGATCCAATTGCTCACTAAAAAAAATAGTCCGAAAAAGCAGACCTTATTCGAAACATCTCAGGCAGCGGATGATGATGACTCTCTGTGTGTATAGAGTATATGAGGCGGCTTGGATGTGGGATAGAGTGCGCTTTGTACACACATAGTTTTTCGATAACGTTTCGTTTCGCCGGCGAACACTTAATACACTTTTTTCGGTGAAGGGTGGTGCTAATTGGTAGCTAAGGAATTGTGCAAGAGTGTGTAAGTTTTAAAATGGCGCTCCCGACACTGCATTTTTTCCCCGTTCGGATTAACTGGCCAGTATAGAAGCGGAGCAATAATAAAAATGCTCGTTCACTATCTGGATCCCATTTTTCGGGTGAAAATCAATAAAGTGGCCAAGATTGAGATGTTGCAACTTTTGAGGAAAATCCCGCAAATCGCTTTTGATTAAACACTTGCAATCTAATAGGAACTTATCAGTTGTAGGTTTTTTCGCAGGTTTAATTAATACAATCTCGTGCCGTATTATAATTATAGTTACATGGAATTAATTTGACTATTTTCCTCAGAAATTTCCACTTTAATATAGTAACTGTTGCATTAGCTTATGCTAGCGAACACTATTATTATTAGCAGTAGTCTTGATGTACCGAATTCAACTAGTTTACAACTTGTTGCTTTGTATCATCATCTACAACAACGTACCATACGTATCAACACCACTGTTACTGCTGCTGTTGCTGCTGCTCTAGCTACACAGCTTCAACAGGCAGTTTTCCTTTGCCTAGAGCACAACTTTACAAATTACTCCATGGAGCCACAATTAATTAAACTTTTTGGACTCTTGTCGTTTCTGATTTTTGGTTTTTTTCTGTTGCTTTCTTAAACCCCACACTGATAATCCCAATTCACACTCCTCGGTCAAACTAATTCACGCAATCGTCCTAATTGGCCACTGCTTGCAATTTTCCAGACAATAGAACACTACGAACGGACTCCTCTAGACCGCGCCACAAAACACCACACTTCAAGTGCCGCCCGTATCGTCGTAACACCAACTGGTTGCGCTTTCAACTTTTCGAATATCCCGAATAAATGTGGGAGGTGTCGACAGACCAAACTATATAATAAGAGGACGCGCTCGCTACCAAACTGCATCGACGCCTCAACTTATAAAAAATTCTTTTTATTATTTCCAATTTTCAATCTTTTTGAGGAATTTTACTGTTTTTCCCTATCATCATCAGCACCACCACCGCCGTCGTCATCGTCATCGTCCACCACCACGAGCATTATGGAGAGATGGCAAGGTGCACATAGTTGTTGGGTAGTGACGCTGCTGCTGCTCCCGTTATACTTGGTGCCACTATATTGTGTGTTGTTGGCTGGATGATTGGTTGGTTGGTCGGGTTTTTGAGATTTTCCTATTTATTTAAGCTGTGCGACTCGGGCTCTCTTATGTTCTTCTTTCTTTCCTTTTTTTATTTCTTTCTTCTGCTCGTCGTCCCAAAGTTTCCAGAGTTTTGATGCAACAGGGGTATTTCTTCTTCTTTTTTATTACCATCCGTCCCCACATCCCTTCTCCTAAATAAATGAAAGCGTTATGACAGAGTCCAGTTTTAAGGAGTATTGGGAAAACGTTTAGCAAATGTCCACATAACCGGAAAGACTATCGAAGGATGCCGCTTATAGTTTTAGACAATATATGTTGTGTGGTGGTTGGTTGATCAAAGGAAGGCAAGACAAATTTTGCGCAAGACAACCACGTCCGTTGTCCAGTAGATAGATTATATTATGAGTCCTTCCCGGTCCTCTCTATCTATATACAGGGTACATGGTCAATCAGAATTGCATTAACTGTTTTGGGGGTAATTGTTGGCTCTATACCCGTTGCACAGAAAAAATGGCACATCAGCAGCAGGAAGAAGGACGGCCCGAATACGGAACCGAGAGCATAATGCTTATGTAGTTTTTGCTGCTCACAAATATTAAAAGAATTTTTTTTCGTGCGGTGCATCGATGTCGTTTCCGAGCGTTTGGAAGAAGAACATTTTTTGTCGAGTCTCCAGTTCGATCACCTCCCCGAATACCATTTTTATTTCGCCATGGCACACACATATCCGTAAATCTATCTATAAGGTGTGTGTGTGTGTATTTGGCCAAGTGAATCTATGAAAAAAACCCTATCTATGTATTGCCTTTGAGTGGAGTAAATTGCAGCAGCCCCTATCGACTTCCTTTTATCCCAAGGATTTCGCTCTTCTCCTTTTAGTGCGCCACATTCGGATACGAGACACGACGATTATTCATTTTTCGCCCGTTTCTAGCCAGTCACCGCCAGACCATGTTCCCGTATCATTATCAGCCAACTCCTGTCCCGGTTGCCATGTAAATTCCTGGCAATCAGTTAGCATTTTAAAATTATAACACCAATTAAAAAGTTGTCGTGCAAATAACTGATTTTTTAAACATTTTTCCTCTCGTTTGTGTTAAATGGAATTAAACTAAATTCAGGCAGTTTGTTGTTGGTCAAAAGGACAAAACGAAATTGTTAGCAGACATGGGCCAGACACTATTGGAATGGGCTGGAATCCGTTGTTTTCCACCATCCCACCATTTCTATTAAATAATATTCGCTCGGCAAAACATTTTGGCAACAGGTCCTATAAATATACGCAAACACAGGGACAGCGAGAGTAAACCAAGGAAGCGAACACAAACTCAGTGCACATTGATGATGGCGATTATTATTACTATTCTATATAGCTGGGATATTCCTCTCCTTCTCTTGCCTCTTGCGCTTTCCTCGACACCCAATGTAATAATAATATTTTAGATTTATTTTTATATGGCATTAAACTCAATTATTACAGGACAGATTATTTGGACAAATAAGCACAAATACTTATGTATGTCAAAGAATTACACAAACTATTCGCCAAGTATCCTCTAGTATATAAAAAGGATCTACTTTTGGAATTCGTATTTCGAATTTCGTTGTATATAAAACAGTAGGAAAGAAAGACAGAAAAGAACAGTACTTACCAACTATATACACCATACTTTTAGTCCATTTCTGTAGCTCGCGCTTTATAAATCTTCGCTCTTGAACACAACGGGCATATGAACAATCTGCCATTTTATTTCAACTGGGGTTGTCGAATTTTCAAATTTGGGACTGTCTTTTTCACAAAGTAATACATTGGATGGGCACATGGAGCCGCTCGTGCTAA
The DNA here is from genome assembly GCA_001014945.1 of Clogmia albipunctata. Classification (NCBI taxonomy): domain Eukaryota; kingdom Metazoa; phylum Arthropoda; class Insecta; order Diptera; family Psychodidae; genus Clogmia; species Clogmia albipunctata. The sequence continues at coordinate 13,576 of JXOV01018611.1, read as the reverse complement.
CAGCATTCGATTCGGTGGTGGCACGGTCGCTTTCTTCGGCAACAGCCAGCAGCAATTGTTGTCTAACTTTGCTTCCCGACGTCACATCTTGGTGTGACGCAACAAGTAATGGCACAAACATTTGCAACGACTTTCTGGGCATTTGATATGGCTGTGAATATTCCTTCTATCAAACACCACCTTCTCCATATACAATTTTGCACACACACAATATGTATTATTTATTTATCTAAATGTAGTTTAAATGTTTAGATTTTATCGCACAAAGTGAACAAAGCTCACATGGCTCGAAGAAAGTCTTCTGTTCTGGACGAATTCTCTATGCTAGACACTTTACCTTGGGTGCGAATAATTGTAACTCGCACTCAACCACACATATATTTATATACATTCACCCGTTCTTTTTGTTCCAAAGGTTAAGATTCACTTGTTTCAGTTGAATAGAGAACACAACAAACACTTAACACATTGTCAAATGCGAAATTTGTACTTTAAAACACACACATTTGTTGATTGTGTGTCGATTTGGTGTGAAAACTCTGCTGTAGTGATCCGAAGAAATGCTGTTGCGTCGTTCTCTGTCCCATGGTCCTGTAACTTGAACAAAGAATCGTGATTAACTTGGTATTAATCATTTGAAAGAAGAAATCACAATATTAGGACCAAAATTATAAAGGTCACAACTGCATGATTTTGCAATGTTTCGACACAAAATATGTGTTTCATCATCTAACAATCTCTAATGTACATACAATATGCTTGCGAAATATATTTACTATATATTTGTCCAATGATTTTTATGCAAAAGAAACGACTACGATTGTACTTTGTGCAAGTTCGATCAAGGCGAGCGCTGCTCAAATTCAAGTACAATACCTCTATGATGTGTTAACATATTCAGAAAATTTAATAAAAAAATAAGATAAGAATCATATTTTGATTCTGTCAATTTTTGGTAGTGGGACCGCCTGGCATAAGTACATCCCCTTATTCCTATTGACTGATAGTATCAAGCATTTCCAATTTATTTACTTTTAATTTGAAAATATTTGATTTTCCTTCTGTCGTTTCAATGCAGTATATAATTGAATTGTAATCTAATAACTCCAAAATCGAGATAACGATTATGATATTCGGCAGTTGGCCCACCAGGCGTCTCCAGTCCGTAGATATTTTTAGTCAAGAAAAATATTCATTCTGTTCTCGTTTTCATAATGAAACCAAGAGTTGCAAGTTACTTGCGGTGTACACACGAAGCGTATAAATTCATTTCATTATTACATTATCGAATAGAGTAAGATCACTGAATGGCCCGAGTCTAGGTACAAGAGAGCCACAAGCCGCGAGTGAATTGTGTAAATACTGAAAATCATGGAAATTAAAAGAAAAAAGTAATAAAATAACAATAACAATTTATTGCTTTTGTATTATATTGAGACACATATTAGTTCTAGTCTGCATCCATTGACAAGTGTTGTCCGTAGTACTATAACTACCACATTTATTGTTATAACTGCCTTAACGTGGCTGTCTTCTTACTCTATCCAAGCCACAGCTAACTGCAAACAGTCTTTATATATATGTACATCGAGCCTCTTGTTATCTGTCATCGATCCGAGAGTTACAGGTGATTTAACATAAATATACCACTTTGCAAAATACAGCCATCATAACAAAAGTGGGTCAAGGACATGACATAACGTACTACAAAGCACGACTTCTGTGTATAAAGGTTAATTTATTTTCCATTTCTAACAGTGGAAACACCATTTGCCTTTTCCCATTCTTAACTCTCTGGTTAGACGCTGCTGGTGTCCGTTCTCAAGAAGATGTAAAGAGTTTATTCAGCCACCACAAAATGCCTTTCCAGCTAATGACAGGCTTTATCCATTATTACAAAATATCTACGACCGAAAAGTGAAACTAAGCTGTGTCGCATATATTTATAGTCCTAATTAGAAATGCGCACCACTGCAAATTTCTAGTGGTGGTGACGTGAGAGATGGAGACAAAAACGAACCCTGTCAAGTACACACACTCTGGGTGCCTGTACGAAAATGTGATGTCGAAATTGCATAGCTCAAGTATTGCCGAACGAACGAAAAACAACAAAAGTGGTGGGATAAGAGTGTAGATAAAGTGTGAAAAAGTGTGATGTTCGCCTCGAAAGGGCCCAGACATTTTCGCAAGTACGAAATTATTGATTAACACGGAACTTTCGGGGTGATGCATTCTGCGACGACAATATTCTCAACCCGAATTCCACGGTACATAAATTAAGGGTTGAAATGCGACGATATGTGAAAGAACTGTAAATGAGTTTCGCAAAAATACAGAGTTGAAAAAAGACAAAAGATCCCTGTGCTGCAAAAATCCGAATTGTGATTATGAGTGCAGTGCGTTGAAATGAATTTTTGCGAAAAATTTGCAAACAAAAAAATGTTGACAAGAGCCACCCCACTACAAAATCGGGGGACACATTTTGCGTTCAAGTACATTTTCAGTTTTCAAAGGGTGGCGCATGCATTAATTATTTGTAGATGCATTCAGAGAAAGAGAACGAGGATATTCCGAACCGAATTGTTGCTATGCAAGTTTAATAAGCACAACAAAATAATCCACAGACTGATGTTTCAAAGGAAGTGGATCGGTCAAATATACTTATAATCTAACCAGCCAGCAGCACTTCCATCAAAAGGCATTTTACTGCAACAGTTTCGCGAAATAGTTCATACCATATCTTATCGTAGATCTAAAATTAAATTCAATGTGTTTTTGCTCTAATCTTCACCTTTCGTATCACCGAACGCTGATCTTCTCCGTTCGTCCATTGCATTGCCGCGCTTAATAGCCGTTTAAAATCAGCACTTTAATTGCATTTTCTATATTAAATTATTTCTCGAAAAATAATCACAGGTAAATTGTACCGAGTACAGTTATGCGTTTTTTTCTTCAATTTACCGTTGACCGTTATTTTCTTAAAAATATCTACGAAAACTAGAATGCACCACCAACAAAAACAACAATTGCAGTAATGAAAAAAGTAAGTAGTAAGAATAGTCGTGGTATAAGTGAGCAGCCAAGACGACCACACCACATCTCGTTCCGCTGGTGGTAAAGGCGAAGAAAAATTCGTGTAAGCGAAAATATATCTTTGTGGCGATAAAATTTTCAGCAAATTTGCCGTAGAGAGTTTTTTTTGCTCGTTCTTCCAACGTCTTCTGTCCAACATTCAAGATGGATTCCGCGTTAGAGCGATGTTTTGTTTTCTAGTGAAATTGAATTTTCGCCACCTCATACAATAGATATTGGTCGTGATGAGCATCTTCTTCTTCCTCCTCTTGTTGGCCACTTAAATCATCATCCCGGCGCGATGCAGTGCTAATTAATCTACTTGGATGTTGCATGAGACGTTGTGTATGGAATGAATCAAGATAGACCCGTGTGTGTGCTTGCTTGTGTGCATGGACAATTTTGTCCCCTCATCATCATCAAAAACTCGAGAGGTTCCGTTGTTTGACTTGGAAATGAAAATCATCGCCGCATTTTAGGCAGCCATCTTGTTTGAGGCAGTAAGCAAGCGGCAACTTAAATCAAGGACGTTTGGTCAAATAAATCGTTCTATGAATATTTATGAACAAAAAATGGCAATTAGATAAAGAAAAACAGCAAATTTATAGACAAACACACAGAAGGAACGGTTGTTTTCATTTTCAATATGCATTTTAATCATACACACACTCAATTCATTGCAAGGGGGGAGCATTTTTACAGTAATGGAGCACGAGCTGATCGGTCATAAATCCGAAATACCAACAACGAAATTCTGAGTCTGAAAACTAATTATCATTTTATAAGGAAAACCGCTTTTTGTCTAAACGATTTTCCTTGATTAGCTAGCGCGCGGCAAATTGTAAAGGTGCACAGACACACAATGGTACACACACGAAAAGTGTGCAAAGTTGCGATTTAGTGTCAGAGATGCTTTGTTCAGGAATTCAAACGTGAAATGTCCACACAGAATCGAACAAGCCAGCATTCTTGACTTGGCAATATCTGCGACCGCCGCGCGCGCTTATTATTTTACTCTGCCGCGATGCAACCTTGACGAGAAAATCGGCGAGTTTTCCAGCGGTTGTCAACCATTTTTCGACTCTCGCAACGCGATCCATCCACGAAAATGAGAAAAAAACGGCGAGAAAAAAATCAGCCCAACACTTAACTAGGTGTAATTGCATTATGAATTCGCATCATTTCTTTGTGTACTTTGAGAAGGAAATGCGCGCTGCTTGGATGTGTAGAAAGGCTGTTCGTATTGCCATCCCCCCGTCATGAATATGTATGAAATGCATCGTGTGCGAATTTGCGTGTGTGTCAGTGCACATTTTGTTGTAATTTTGTAAACCATTTTTGTGTGTTGTGTTATAATTTTAATTTTATTACGATTCAAGGCTGATTAATAATGAAACGAATTTTTCCAGCTCAATTTTTTCGATGACCATGGCACGACAATGGGCTCCATTTTGCACTTGCAAATTTTTCTGATCTGCCGTCGTCGTTTTCCACAATCAACCGTCTCGTCGTCGGAAATTTGCCCAATTGATAAGGATGACGATTCGAATAGTAGTGGTCTATTTTAAAGTTGGTAAACTTTATTGAGCAGAACTCTTAAGGCAGAGACGATATATTGGCAATTAGAACATGCATTCACCACATCACCAATTTTCATACCCTAACTTTATTAGGAGCAGCAGAAGCACACATCTGCAACTATTTGGAGGAGAGAACATAGGAAAATCGACTTTTTTAAAAGGAATTGACGGTTTCTAGCGCAAAGCAACTTGTCGGCGTGTTTTATATTTGAATAATGTCATTACACAGCGGCGAGGCGGCTCTCTTACCAACACCACTGCACCAAATGCGAGTTTAATTCGCGAATGCATTTGAAATTTGAACATTTCGGAAAATTTTGTTATTGAAAGTTTCATTGAAAATTGCCAGTATACGTATGAAAATTTGCTTTTGTGTGTCGTGTGCGCTTAAAAATTGTCATTCAGATGACCTTTTTGGAGAAACCGAACAAAAATCGAAAGACAAATATAGTCTAAAAGGTTTCGATGCCACACAGTGGTGCACTGAATATCTATCTACGGCTTGGAAAACTGTGTCCCAAAATATACACCATTGTAATGCGAATGACACTTACCTAATTTGCATGGCAGAAGATTTCGCACAATTTCCGCTCAGATGATTTTTTCCAAACTCTAACTGCACTCACCGCCACCGAGGAGAGGGAATTTACCGCTTGAGCACTTTAGATTTTCCAAAATGAAATGGATTTTCACAGTAAGGCACTTGTAGTTGAAATTGTAATAATAATGAAAAAAAAACTAAAATAATTGGGCATAATCATTGCATTCGCAGCGGCAATAGAGTACATTTAGACGGAATTTTTGAAACGCAATAAATCTATTCAGAGAAAACTCAACTCAACTAGAACTATTAGATCAAATTGCAACTACACACATATTTCTCATTAAAAGAATTAGTCACACTTTAAGGGAATGGAGATTTGACACTGGAAATACTAAATATGGGTGGTAATTTTGTCGTTCTAAAATTGTCACTAAATTTTATCACATAACACTCTGATCACGAAATTTTTATTAATTTAATTTTCCAACTGAGTATTTGGACCGTCGATGATGATTAACAACAGCACCGAATTTTGCGGTGCCACACTGAAGGAGCTCCTCCTGGAGAAGCCCTGTTTTTTAAACTATGAAACCACATGTGATGATGAACTGACACTCGACTTTTTAAACCATTTTTTCCTTTTCCAATGCACTTTTCGATCCATCGGCACCGCCACCAGACATTAAAACCTCAATTTTCACTTGTAATTTATCGATTTTCCATTATCCGAAATCACAATCACATAAATGTACACTTTTAGTATTTTATTACAATTAGCTGATTAATAAATATAAAAAAGTTATGATGGATTTTGCCAATTGAAAATTGTGTTTGTGGAATTGTGTTGTATACTAGTTGTTCACAATTTTAGAGCGACTCAGTTACTAAAAGTGTTATATACAATGCATATAGCGAGAAGCGAGTGTAACCTTCATTGCCCGCGTCCCTCACCACCGCCATCCATTTTTACCCTTGCTGACTCCAAACTTGTAGATGCAACCGCGATGCATAATATAAAATGCAAGTCAATACATGCACACGTTCTGAGCAAACACAGGCGCACACACAGCGAAACCCAATTATACATGCGAAATAATGGCGGTTTGTAAGAGATGTACCCGCTCGTTGCTGCCTATAGTGCACAAGCAAGCCCCAACGACTACCATACTGCCAATATAAAGAATTCAAGTCGATTTTTCATCGCATTAATGCAAACACATTTCCACCAGCCACCATCTTTGTATTGGTTAAGCTGAGCGTATTTTCGCACTTTTCGTTCGAGAACCATGCAATTTGATCGATTTTCTCGAGAGAGTAGATTCGATGTTGTTTGGAAACTAGATTAGGTAATTGATTTTTCCAATGAAAAAAGGTCCCATTTTAAATTCCTGATCTTTTTTTTATCGACTTGGCCGCTTAGAGTTCATCATATTTGCACACCGAAAATATTTGTGTACGATTTTCAGACTTTCTATAAACAGCTCTTAATTCTACAAGAATACGTAAAATATTTTTTTTTTCATGGAAAACGTTAAAATTTTTGTTTGATTTTGCGCATGTGAGGGGAATGCAATTCCGACCGGAAAACGAGTCCTCAACTCCTTCCCAAACCCGAGCCGGGTCGCCAAATAGGCGGTGTAATTCGTAGCTTGACTTTTGGAGCCAGCTACTTAATTCCTTCACACCAAAAGAAGGGTTAACTGGACATAATAATATGCAGCTGTTTGCCAATTCCATGTTTTAATAGTGCGCGCTTCATACCAGTAAGGGCTCGCCTCATTCTTAAGACGACGGCGACGAATTGCATTTTGCAAGGGTATGAAGGAAATATTTACATCCAAATATGAAACGAAGTCTCCCCTCTCTGTCTCGGCGGCCCTGCTGCACTCGATTTTCTTGTGCAATTTCGCTTAAAGTACTTGCACTCAGTGCCGTAATGAGATAATAAATTTGTGGCCACAATTTTAAGTCGTCGCCACCCCGTTCCGACTCTGTGCTTTTTGGGAACAAACCTGCCTGCATCGTATTATTGCTGCATTTGTCGAACGAAAATCAGACGCATGTGTGTGTGTGTCTGTTTCTGTGTTTTTTGCAATTTGCTCCAACTACACGCATTTATTTTCCATGGTCATGGAAACTTGCCCATAAACATCCGACCGACAGCGAAAATATTAAATTTAAAATTCATTTTTCTTAAACTATTATATTATTCAGTTTAAAGACTCGCTTAAACAGACACACCATCGCGAAATTGTGAAGATTAATCGGCTATACGGAAACAGTTGCGAGATGATAAGCGACACCAGTTTTAGGCTAGACTACTATTGCGGAGGTCGACTCGAGGTGACTCCATATCAATCCTCATGATAGTAGGCTCTATAATTCATTTTAAATTAAAAACCATTTTTTGACAGTTTTATGTAATAATTTTAGATATATCCAAGATTTATTCACTATTATGATTAATATTAAAATTATATCAAATGATATTTTTCATAATTATTTAAACTTTTATTCAAACAAATATTTAATTAGCAAATTGTACCATGAAAAAAAATTTAAATATAAACATTTATTATACTTGACTAATACTACCTACACCGGCCCTATAGCCGATGTGGTAACGCATCCGGCTGCCTGTTCGGAGGCCATGGGTTCGATCCCTGAGCTATTAGGATTGACTGGGTCCTTTTTCAACTCGTCAACTAATTGGCTAATACACCGAAAACAAATAGTCATGAAAAGTCTAAGTCCATTGGTTGAGATTAAGACTCCCCATGTTCCTTACATGAATTGAAAGGGGAAAAATTATAATACTATTATACAGGAAATTTGAAAGAACATAAATTATTTGTCTTACGCACTTCCAGTTAAATTATTTTTAAATTACCCCAACAAACATCAGTTCTTGTTTAAGTGATAAAATTTAAAAACGTGATAAAGCGTGCTCTATGATAAATTATTCTATAAAGACCAAATTTAAAAGACGAATATTTATTTCCTAAAAATGAAGTATATAGTATTTGTCTATTATTATTATTATAATAAATAATTTGTTTTTAATGACGTCAAATTCCAAACAAATTGAAAAAAGCATGTCACTGAAAAATAATGTTAAATGCATGCTTACAACTGAGCCAACTATCAAAGCTCGGCGCTATTTTAATCAGTAGAACAAAATGAAAATCCGGTTGATTTATATTTTTAAACAGTCAGAATTGTTTGTTTTTGCACGCTTTATGCGTACGAATAGTATTTCAATTTGTTGATGAATGGGGGGCAAATAATGAAACGACGCATCCCCAATTACATGGACATGGAGATAAAAAAAGAGTAGTAGTATGTTGGACGCTTTTGTGGAAAAAGTATCCTTTGATATTAAACTCCCACATCATCCGACTGACCACATTATTTCCTCTATCAAAATCCGCCCAGAACAGCCTTTTGTCCTATCCCTACCTCATTCACTGCAGTGCAGTTTAAATAATGGTCTCGCTCTTTAAAAGACCGATGGAAAAACTACATATCTTAATTAAGTATTTATTTAAAATTAGGTTCACATAGAGCCAGTCCTGGATACTGAGACTCTGTTTGGTGTTAAATCGAGCATGTTTATTATGCACCCGGCTGACCAACATCCATATTAAATGTTCATTCCAAAATCTGCTCCCAGTTTATAATTATATTTGCCCATACAGGTCACTGTTAGGGTAGCTATATTCTTTACCGAAAAACTACATATTTAATAAATATGGTTAATTAATAGGTATGGTTCTCCTATATTATCTCAAATATTCCCTCATTAATTAATCTGAATATAGGTATTTCGTATTATTTTCAAGTGTTCTATACTTGCTGTATAATTTTCCAATAATGTTCCTTATTTTGTCGTCTTGGGTACCCTTCATAGATAGAATTTCGAGAATTGTGGATAAGTTGAAGGCATTCGTTCAAAATGGTTCACTTCGAAAAATTATTCAATGTTGACCCGGTTTCGAAATTATGAAACGACATCGGCGAAGAGCATGAAAAGGGCAAATATATGCTTCTCACATGACCAAGTCCATAAATATGAACCAGGGAATGCAAGACTTTGTTCGTCCACTATAAATTGGAATTGGAGTACTTGCAAAAATGTGCAGTGTACAGAACAAAGCCTCTGCCAAATCCTCCGAAATTCACTTTCGCACAGGCCGAGTTGGTTTTTTATTGGCGAATTTCACGGGCATACACGTTAAGTGCAAATTCTCTTCGCTCTCGTCCTCTCGTCACCCCGAATTTCACTTTCGATGGCCGCAGCACACTGCACTCTCCGACAAAAACCCAGTCAAACATCACGTTTGCCAAAGTGGGCTCAGGGCCAAATTCGGTGCAATGCATTGTTGGCAATTTGGGGCCATCCGGCCGCCGCCGTCCAAAAATACATAGGCACTCGAAACCAACCCAATTTGCACAGCTCTCGCCATGGATGCGTAAAATTCATGTAATTTATTGTGAATTCCAGTCTCGGTTTCGTTCGTTCCGATATATGGTATCACCATTCCTGGTTCTTTTATCTTCTTCAGGCGGTCGTCGTCATCGTCGTCGACACGACGTCTCAAATTCAATGGCTCCATGTGTGCGAATGTGTGTGGTTGTGCAAAATTATAAGAAATGGGGAGACGAACCACACATAGAAGAATTGGGACCTATCCCACTGCTAAATTTGTTGTCGCTCGAAAACAAGATGGGGTCAATATTCGCGAATTTTACAAACACATTGCCACCATCATGAAGCTCAATTTTTGTTTATCTTTCTCCATGCAACACTCCGAAATTACAATTTATTTTTGGCCATTAAACCATTTGCTGTTTTTTGTGCGGTTTTTGGTTTGTGTCTGGCCGGGTTTCTACCAATGTAGTGGTGGGCCTGGGTAATTGTATTTTGATTTGGCGGCAGGACCGACCTAGGCCAACAAAATTCGCATTGGAGCGGCAGTAGACCGAAAAATTCGCAACACCACTAATAAAGTGTATCAACAACAAGACAACGTCGACGAGCCAACGAACCAAACAGCCAGACACTGGCATTTCGGCTCAATTACACTATATGGACTTGTGTTCAGAACACAACGTCGACGATGTCGGCTTCTGATGACGACAATGGGGTTCAACATAGGGCCGGCAAAATCACCCCGGAAAATCGGTTCAAGAGACGCTAATAAATTTTCGGCGCGGATCAAATTTATTCAAAAGAAGGGTGTCTCCAATTCGCATTCATAAATTGCACACTCTCCTACTCGTAACTTACTTTGTACAGTGCACTGCTTTTCGTTCTTCTTTCGTGGAACCGGTTGGGCGCTTTTGTTGTGCAAATTTGGATCGGTTTGGGCTGATTTTCATGTATGCGGCGCGTGTCCAAGGCCGAATTTCGATGGCGCGCGATAAATGCAATTTCTGTGTTTGTGTGTTTGCGGCGACAGCGAAAATTTGACAGCAAAAAATCTGCCCGTCTGGGGGCTACAATTACATTGATGATCGATTCGTGGCCGTTCATTGTCGGGGAGATTAATTGAAATCAGCCCAGCGACGACACAATGTGGTGTGTCCAGAGAGGCGAAACAATGACGACGACGACGTTGGACAGCGAAAAGGGGGGAAACTGTGTGTGGTAGTAAGTGGTGCTGTGGGGAGAACAGAACATTCGCCAAAATAATGCGAAAAACATAAACAAGTGAACAAAAACTCGGACGACAGAGTCGACGACGTCTGAGCAGAACTCGAAAAGAAAATAAATTCATTTTTCAAGGTTTCTTTTCAGAAGTGCACAAAGTCTTCAGACGAAAACTCAATTCTGTATTCATAATTACTGAGCCCAGAATTGGTGGCACTCCCCATTAAATGCTTATTCTCAAATTGTTGGATTCGTTTCAATTTAGAATACATACTAATTATTTTTATGCAAATCGACATTTATCGAAAAAGTGCAACGATTAAACCGGAAGAGATTGATTGCAAAACAAGCATTGCGTCAATTTACGATCGGGGCTCAGTTTTTGCCCAATTTGCACATTCACACGGGTTCATTAGCATCGGTCGGAACTGTTTGCTAAACTCGCTGAATACGGTTTTGGCAATGGCATTGACCACACAAACAGAGAGGCGACACAGCGACTCATACTTTGCCAATATCGCAAAAACAGAGAGTATGAATGAATGAATGGCAGAACTAGGATCAATGAACTCGGCTTTGATTAAGCTCCGAATCTGTTTAGAATTATTCGCCAAATTGAAGCAATTTTCTCTTGGTTCTGTTAGTATGTATATGCCAGACTCGTCTCGTGTGTATGACCTTGTATGTAAATAAATACACAGAGTTCGCAGAATTTTGGACGCGCAACAGGCGGGTCTCGTGCAGATTTAATTGTCACAAAATTTGCTACTGCTGCTGCCCATCGAAAGTGAAACGAGGAACAACGCTCCCATCGTCCGGACGAATGCAATTACACTCGCTTCTGCTATTGCAGCTGCACCATACCGGGGTGGGTGTGCTATATTTTGGGTCAAATCCTACACAAAATAAATGCACATGCATATATATAAAGGGAATTATTCATTCACAACTCGAAGCCGGCAAGCCACCACGATAACAACGGACGGCTCCAGTCAAAATTCTGGCCCCGAAAAGGCAGAGTGTACATAGGGAAGAGTGCCGGGGATGACGATGACGACGATCAGCAGCAGCAAACGGATGGATGAATGGTGGACGAGAGACGAGTTTAAACGGGCTACATAAAACATCATGTTTCCCTTTCGCCATATCAAAATTTAGTTTGAATGCGATTTGGCAAAACTATTATTGCTCTTATGAACCTGTTGAGCTTGTCGAGTAGTTCTGCACTCTATTCTGCTCGACGACCGACACCATGCATACCCCCAGTAGATAGACATACTTCTGGGCATATATACATTCTGCACATGCACCACCACCATCGAGGACGACGAGATGCAACAGATTTCCAACTATTTCGGTTGAAATTTATTTAAAACCCAAGTTCGGTCTTTTGCCAACAACAAGCAAAACAACAGTTTAACTTTCGGTTCGTTTAAACTTTGGAATATTAAATTTGTTCTTAAGTTGCGCTTTCACAGAGACAAAACGTGACTCTGTATATGGTGCCAAGCACAAGTATTTCCATTTTATATGAGCTTTTGAAAGTGAAATTTGAATATTAACCATTATGACAGATCTAATGGCGAATTTTGTAATTCTATCCTTTATTTTTATTGTATATTATTATAAATAAAATACACATACGACTAGTTTTATTTTATCTAATATAGCTCAATTAAATAATACAAAACTCTTTTAAAGCTATTGAAACATATGTTGAGTCAATTAAATAAATCAATTGACATTCCTTTTGAATGTTGAAGATGTTCATTGACACCTGGATGTGAATTTTGTTTTTCTATTGTCTGGACAATGAGTACAAATATAAACATTTATTGTACTTGACTAATACTACCTACACCGGCCCTATAGCCTTTGTGGTAACGCATCCGGCTGTCTCTTCGAAGTCAAGGGTTCGATCTCTGGGCGGGTAGGATTGGTTGGGTTCTTTTTCAACTGGTCTAGGTGCTATTAATTGAGTAATAATACACTTAAAACAAATAGTCATGAAAAGTCTAAGCCCGCTGGTTGAGGTTTGGACTCCCCATGTTCCTTACAGGANTCTTCGGAGTCAAGGGTTCGATCTCTGGGCGGGTAGGATTGGTTGGGTTCTTTTTCAACTGGTCTAGGTGCTATTAATTGAGTAATAATACACTTAAAACAAATAGTCATGAAAAGTCTAAGCCCGCTGGTTGAGGTTTGGACTCCCCATGTTCCTTACAGGATTGAAAGGGAAATTTTTTTTGTATGAATCCAGGATCCAGTATGGCTTTGCTGTATGGGGTAACACATACAAAACCAAAAATTATCAAATTATAGTAAATCAGATGCGGATAATTCGAACAATATTTAAGAAAAACTCTTTAACAAATTCTAGGCCATTATTTAGAAATTTGAAAGTTTTACCTTTATTGAATTTATATATTTATAGAGTAATGCGCATATTCTTTATTAAGAGCGGCAATACAAATGGTCAAACAGTTCAGAACTATATGTTAAGAAAAAACAGAGGCAAATATNAACTCTTTAACAAATTCTAGGCCATTATTTAGAAATTTGAAAGTTTTACAGTTTACGGAATAATTAAAGTTACGAAAAAACAGAGGAAAATATTTTAAAATGCCCTATTTTAGAACGGAATGCCAACGCCGCTCTTTCCACTTTACTTGATTGACCACTTGGAATAGATTGCCGAAATCCATTGATAAGAATACACAAAAACTCTTT
>JXOV01018595.1:0-13961 GCA_001014945.1 Clogmia albipunctata | reverse complement strand
TTTAATTTTAATTAATTTGATATTAAATATTGCACATCTTCTGCATTTAATAATTTTATAGTGTTTGACATACCATTGAGTAATTGTGATTATTCAATGGAAATATCAGTATTGCATACCTGGATCAAAAGTTTCGAGTTTTTTTTTACACTTATCTTATAAATCAGTCATAATGAAATGGAAAACTATAAACGAACAAGAAAAATTATTGGTGCAAGAGAAAAAAAAAAGATTCAACAGAAGTTCTGGAACGAGCTCCATCTTATTGTCGATCATCCCAAACAAGGTTTCGGCACCTCAAATGATGGGAATACAGCCCGAGCATTTTTTCAAAATTACGAAAAAGCGGCCATGATTTTAGGAATCGAAAAATCACTAATTTACAGATTTTACGTTATACTTCAAATTATTTCCAGTGACCATAACTTTGATATACCTCGATTTGAAAAATACTGCAAAAATACATTTGAGTTTTATATTTCCAAGTACTCGTGGTATTATTTACCAACCAGCATTCACAAACTGTTAATACATGGTGGAAAAATAGCCGAAAAATCAATTTTACCGTTGGGGCAGCTTAGTGAAGAAGCTTTAGAAGCGCGTCATAAACATTTTAAAAGTTACCGAAAAGACTATTTATATATAATAATATAATATACCGATGTTTTACATCATTTAATTTTGGATTCTGATCCTGTTCTTAATTCATATAGAAAGATCCAAGTTCCCAAAAAAATACTTATTTTGAAAAAGCCGCATGTATACTTAATTTGAATTGAAATAAAATTTGAACACATTTTATATTTGTTTTATTTTGCAAACTATTATGAACTATATTTCTATATCACGATTAAATTCATTTTAATATATCATTTAAAGACGTTTTGAATAATATTTTACTGATAAAATCTTTAAAAAATGTTGTATGAAAATACTTTCAATATTATACTAATGACGAGAAACCTCGCCATAGAGTCGCGACCTCTAGATTTTTTTTATTGTAAACCAGTAATTTTAGAACATCAAATATATCGCAAAAATATGCAAAAAGAATTAAATTGATATCTGTCTCGGTTTGGAAGCTAATAATTATGTCCGCTTTTTGAACGATAATTGACGAGTGTGCGTCGTGCGTTTAAGAATTCTTTAAAGTTCATGTGCTATAATAACGATTCTAGTAGAAGAAACTTGAGTGTCGTAATATTAATTTTATGCTATTATACTAAATTCCAAATTTATAGTTTAATTATTTAAGAATCTATCATATTAATCTCTTATTAAAGAATCTATCATTATCTAATAAGAGATTTTGATTTTTTTTTATTTTAAAACATTTTTTTTTATAATATTATTTATCAAATTGCCGATTCGTAGTTTGGCTGCAGAAAAGATAAACTAACATTCAATCAAAACGAATAAATCATATTATAACTCTATTGATTAACAACATTTAACTAGTTTTCTTTATGAATAGTTTCCGAGATTTCAATTCAAACTTTCTTATGTACTCGTATATAAAAATATTGAAACTTCAAGACATAAACACAATATTGTGAAGAGCAAATAAATATTTAATCCCCTATTCACAGATCAGACAAGACAATTTCCTATAATTAACCTTCTTTGAAACTTATTAGTAGTTTTTGTTTCCAACTGAAAACAGTGCAATATTTGATTTCTCCCATTTGAAATTCAGATTGACAAAGTTTCGTTGAAGAGGAACTCATTTAATCTGGAACTTTTGAACTAAAGAAAATTATTATTAACCAGAACTAATCTAATTGTGAACTGAATCACATATTGTAAGTGGGAGGAATGGTGGATAGTCTTACATTTCCTCGCAAAATTTGTACTAAATTAAATGATAATTAGGAATAATTAAAGTGTAGTGGAAATAATATGGTGCTGATGATTTGCTTTTGGGGTTGTTTCAGGTGATTCCGACGTGCGTTTATTTGATGTCGAGGATCGCAGTCCACATGGAGATCGAGGGCACGGCCCAGTGTCCTGCCCAGGTGATGCTGGCCGCCGCGCTTGGCTGTGAAGAATTGGGCATTGCCAACAAGTTGCTCGCCCAGAGCATTTTTGGTTTATGGATGACCAGTTCGCTTTTAGGTAAAATTGAGATTGATTGATTAATAATTATGACGTTATCATCATCAACGTTAATTAATTTACGCCAATTGGTGCAGAAATTCAATTAAAGCCCCATCATCGGCCGTACGCGGTGCGGGTGGCCTGGTCCAAGCTGCTGGACAAGCACAGCCACGGCAACGAGATTGACAAAAAGTATGACGAACCAATGGTGACCTTGCGACGAAACGTGTTCTTCTCCAAGCAGGACGAGGAGAAAATCAAGTAATGTTCTTTTTCCGCGCGCGAGCAATTAGCAAGTTTATGATTAATTGATTGACTACATCCAATTGCAGAGATCCCCGCATCCTCGAGCTGCTGTACGAGGAGGCGCGCCACAACGTCCTGATGGGAAGGTACATCATGGAGCCGGCCCATTCAATCATGCTAGGTGGAATTCAGGCGCGTGTCGAACTCGGGCCCTACAATTCGCACACACATACAATTAGTTATTTTAGGTGAGATTACATTCTTATTGAAGAAACAATTCCATTTGACACAATGAGTTCAGAGAAGCAGGTCTTAACTTAATTTATTCTAAAATTTAATATAATTAAAATTCACTTGAATTTTGCAACGCAAGCAATTTGAATAAAAGGACGAAAAAGATTTTTGGAAATATTTTGTTTCAATTTTTAAATACATAAAACAATTTATTTTAAATTATATAAATTTACATACTAAGCAATACTTTGTCATGTTTGAAATTAAAACTCCTAGAAATTTTTGATTCTAATGTTTTGTAAGAGGATATAATTTCATGAATTTTCGGAGGAATTTTGGGTTTTGAATTTATTAAGAAGAAAACATGAAACACATATTATGATTTCGGATTTGACACAGTATTCGAGTTTTAAAATTCTCAGAATTTTTGGTAATTTTTAATAATATTGATATTTGGTTCATGTGAAAATTGTAAAGCAAGGACAAAGTATACTTCAAAACAACGTTACAATCTATTTAAGTATAAATAAATTAAAAGATATTCAAAGCCTAATATAAAACTCACAATAATTAAACTATCTAATAAAAAAAATATGTTAAAATGTTTATTTAAAATAACACCACTTAATAAGGTTGTCTAGATTTTGAATGTTGCTGTAAACGTGTTTCGTCAGATTTCGTTTGGCACTAAAATAAAATTAAATAGTATTGTGTTGTACAGTTATATTAGTGTTTGTCACATTAAAATTCGGTAAAAGAAATACAAAATTAGTGTGTTTGATTTTGGATAATAGCGTTTAATAGAAATATGAATGAAACTATAAGTCGATAAGTCGATAAGTTAAGGTATTATTTAACTCAAGAGTATTTTAAAGTCCCGAGTGCAGCGGGTGTTTTAAAGAAGGCCTGGTAATGCTTGTCTACCGTGTTTTATTCAAAACTTTTTTCCAATTTTTAATAAATTAATGCAGAAAACATCAAAATTTATTGAATTTTTATTGAAATATATAGTACTCTATTCCACTTCAATAAAATTTGTATACATTTAATACTTATAAATATATCTGTGCTATTGCGGGATAAGAATAGGATTACTATATTCAAAATAAATTCAAAAATGTCAATTTAACTGTTTCGGAATTTTGTTTAACTTCATTCTTATAGCACCAATTACTGCATTTATAGAAACTTTTTTAAAAACTGCTTTTGATATTTTGTTAATAGTTTTCAGTGATGTTTATATTTCAGTACAAAATGATAAACTGCAACAGATTTTTCAAATTTTAAAATCTATTACCGTAATCTGAGAGAGTCTGATATAAAAATGTGTTTTGTCTCTTCATTATGAAAATATTTGTGACAACTCTAATACGAAACTGTCTTTCATATAAACTTGATTGATTTCTTTCACGGCGATCACACTTTAATAAAAAATAAAAGGTACTAGTGCTTTAACGAGTTCTTTAAAGCACTTTTGCTATAAAACGACAGAAGAAATTAGTGTCATAATATCAATTTTTTGCAACAGAAATTAAAATTGGCCAATGCGTTTTTTTTAAGCGAAAAAATTTAAACTGGAAATTTTAAAATTAACGCATATTGCTTATCAAAAGATTCTCTTCTATTTTGAGATCTTTATTGTTATTAATATTAAAATGAATATCAGGAAAGCTATTTAAGGAATGTTATATTACCCCTCACACTTCATCCATCAAAGGGGGATAATAAATAACTACAAACAAACGTTTTCTCACAGCAATGGATCATCGTAAAACTGTAGTAATAAATAATGAAATCAAGCCAGTTAATCTTGTTCATAACCATTGTTATTCCATTGTTTCTTTTATCTCGCTGTTTGTCGGCAAATCATAATAGTGTTAATTTGTCTTTTTATTCATATCTGATTTGTTTTCATTCACGTTTAACGGCTGATTCACACATTACGTCCATAAGGACATTTGTTTATTCGTATTTGCCAATTTTCCGATCCATTAATTTTGATCGAAAAACAGTCAATCAAAGTGGAAATTGAAAAACGTTTTTATCTAATCTAGTCATGGACACTTGGAAAATAAATCAGATATAGTACTCGTAAAGAAAAACAATAAAAGCGAAGTAAATTCTGTGATTTTGGGTTATTTGCCACAACTTTTTAATTGTTTCAAAGATCACGTTAGAAAAGATAATTTTTGGGTCAACAAATTACTCTTCTAATTAATAAGATGAAAGCTCAAGATTTCTTTAAGTTTAATTTTAAAAATACAATATTTTATAAACATTATATATTCTTTGAATAACATATTATCTACGTATATTTCATAATTACATTCTAAAAAACTTAGATAGAATATTCTTGCATTAAGTTAAGAATATATACATGTTTCCAATTAGATAAATTCTTCACAAAAACGCGATCAAATCTTATTGTTCTTAAGATTTTAATATAATGTAGGTCTTCTATATTTTTCACACCTGAGCACACTTGCCAATTTTTCGAAATTTGGGGAATAAGTCGCTTTTTAGACCTATCTGCGGAAAGAAACTAATTCCTGGGAGTTATTACCAATTAGTCTAGGACCTTAAATACGAAAAAATGAATTTTTAAATCAACAGGTGTAGAATAACTGTCCAAATTACTAACATTGAACCTCTCCTCTCTCCGCCGAATGGCGGGCCTAATAAACTCACACGGGTTCTGCGTAAAGAAGAGTTGAAAGTGTGGCCTAGCTTTTAAAGTTTAAAAATTAAATTTAAAATGGATAATCTTACTTTTTATTGAAGAAGGTACAATGTAATGCAATGTAATGCAATATAATCTTGTAATTTCTTGAAGGGTCATTTCAAAATCCATCCTATTAATAGGGTGGGAATCGTTAGATATAAAGGTGTTGGTAAATTTTGGTCATAATATTATAGTAGGACACTAATATTTTTTTTAAATGAAGTTGTGACGATACTGATTTCGAAGAATTAGAAAATAGTAAATGAGATTTAAATTAAAAAGAACTAATGTAAATAAAAATTTGGATACTGATATTGTGGTGGTAGGATAGGATTAAATAAGTTATATGTTTAATATATTATCTCAAGGGAGATTTTTAGGCTAAGACTCGTGTACTGTGTAATATAACTTAACTATAATTGGTCATTATAGTGATTCCCTACAAAGTCTTCATACATCTTAATGTAATTGAACCACTCCTTCAAATCGAAAACTACGTATTCCCTCAAATTTCGGAAAATGAGTGAGCTGTGGTGTCGTTTAATTGTAAAACTTGAAAAAGATCTAAACGAAAAAGAAATATTAAGAATGATAACCATTTTTCTTTTAAAACATTTCCGATTATTAACACAGAATAATAAATATTAGTAGGACGATTCACACCAAATGTTATTTTTAAGTTATTTAAGAATATCTACCACCTTATCTTAAACTGTGAAGACATTTAAGAGTGCAATCATGTTTATCTCTAATTTAAAAGTAAGCTTTAGATTTCATTTAATTGATTTGGTTTTTTTAAATTGAATTGGCTCTTTTTTAATTTTAAAGTTTGCCTTTACAAACTTTACTTTAAATCTCTTAAAATCAACTATTTTCTCTGTTAAATTCATTATTAAAAATTATCAAATTAAACTTTAATATTTAGGGAGAATCAATCACGGTTTCTACCACCCCACGTGGCCAAGAACTCGAGCTGGTCGTGGCTGCCAGTGAGCAGAAAGACTTCAGCCGAGGTGCGACTTCTGGAGCAATTCAAAAGGGTGCCGACAACAGCCACAACTAGGAAACTAATGAGGAAGTACCTTGAATTTTGTTGGGCTCTTCCGTTCTATGGGTAAGAATTTCAGTTTTCTTCTTAAGTTATATTTGAAATAAATCTCTTAATAATTTTTTCTAGTGCTGCCTTTTTCCACGGGCAAGTGGAGCAACCCGTTAGAGGTCTTATGAGTTTAGTTCATCACAAGGACATTCCCGTGCTGATTGCCATAAACGAGAAGGGCATTTTCATCATCGATCCAGTTGAGAATGTGAGTTATTGTGATAATTTCTTTCAAAGAAAGATTTTAACATTGAAAAAATCCTTTCAGACCCTGCTCTTAGGACTGAAATATGAGGAATTGTGCTGGGATTTGGGCAAGCCAAGCTCCATCGACGATCCAGAGTCCATGCCCTGCATTTTCATACAGTTTGACGCGATCGAGAACGGAATCGCGGTCACGAAACTGATCCAAGTCTTCTCGAGACAAGCCAATATGATGGATGCCTTAATAGCACATTTCGCTGACCAGATGCGGCGACGCAGAGACGGCGAGAACGGAAATGCAGCAATGGAACACAATATTCATGACGGTAATTCAATTCGGTCTCATGACGCCACATTTGATTTGCAATATTGCAAACAGCACGGAATAATTGTGTTAAAAGTGGACATTAATTGTTAAATGACATTTTCTGTCATATTAAAAAGAGGTGGTTTTTCAAACCTCAATAATAATTTCAATTAATTCAACGGGATTACATATAGAAATATATTATTTTCTCCATAAAAGGAAAATATATAGTAAATAATTCACTTATTTTACTATCATTTATTTTCAATGAACAAAATAACACTTTTTAAGTTGATTATAATAACAAAATTCAAGTATTAGGTGTACAAATAAGTTCTCGCCTTTTTAATTAAAAAATCAATGCTCTACTTTGGAAAATTGGTAAGAATTTTTATATTCCGAGTATTGTCCATGGCTAGACACTCTTCTTACCCAACTTTCTGGTAATTCACGGTTTCTTTTGCGAAAAAAAATCGGTCGGAAAGCGTAATATCTAGGGAGGTCAGCGAAGAGCAAATAACTTCCCATTTGACCGTTTCTAGTTATTTTTTGAAAAATGTAGTTATAAAATGACATTAAATTTAGTTCATACGGTAGCCAATAGCCTTCTTTCGGATCATTTCCATTGGGTCGTAAAGATCGGAAATGATTTTCTGAACAACGTCAAATGATTTTGCAAGTTCTTTTTCCATTTATGATACAACTTTAACAAGCAGTGCCTCAAAAACTAAATTTTAAGACTTTTCGGCGCTCCTTTTCTTCAAAGTACAAAATTATCACTTTCAAACCAGGCAAACCAATTATGGCATGGTTGCTCAGATAGAATATGCCCACCATAAACTTCAAATAATATTTCATGAATTTTGGATACATTATTCTTGTTAAAAAAAAACTATGAAAAATAGCTCCCCACAAAAACCCTTTCTTCGACATTTTCAAGCATTACAAAAATATTGTTCTTCAGCTTAGAAACTTATGACATTTATGGCTTATGATATTAGCTTTCGAATGAATATTTCGATATATGGATCGCTGGAATATTAATCGTGTTACTTATTAGTAAACTTATTAAAAGCTAGTTGGATTTAAGGATAATTAAGAATAGGGTTGTGCTGATAATCTTTTGAGATCTTTTGGGGTCCGTTTGTGTCAGTCCAATTGAAAATTATCACAGCACAAATTTATTGCGTTGACTATACTCTTAACTTTAAGAAACTTACATTTTTTTTGTAAAAATAAAGACACTCATTTTTGTAATTATTTCCACAGTAAGGTACAAAGCAGTTTTCTTTATTCATTTTAACACCACATTAGTATTTTCATAGATACCTATTTCACGTGGGAAATTACTTTAAAAGTTTTTTTTCATTCAATTCAAAGTAATTTTCTTCAACCACACAAACCAAAACAAAGTTTGAGGGATGTGGAATGATGCCATCAGCGTAATATCAAGACACAGTCGCTAATGCAACGACAATCAATCGGCATAACTTAGTATTTTCAGCGACTTTGGTTTGAGTGAATTTAAAAATTACCCGGCACCTGCAATAATTAGGATAAGGGCTACTTTTAGAGCCCAATATATATTTTTTTTAAAATAATGTTGCTTTTTACTCGTATTTTCTGCATTATTTTAAATTAAAGTTATATGTTTTATTTTATTAGACCACACATTAAATAATTTTTAGTTTCAATATTAATACTAGGTGTTTTATAACACAATTTATAGCTTTGATTTTGGAAACAGGACTAATTTTAGGTATTAATTGACTACTATTACACTGAAAACAAATAGTCATGGAAAGTCTAATTCCCGATGGTTGAGGTTGAGACTACCCCCAGTTCCATACCGGAATGTTGTGGGAAATATTATTATAGCTTTGAGTTTGGAAACAGGACTAATTTGATTAATTCCAATTTCATTTGGTTAGAACTATATAATTTAACATTTTTCTGGTTTTATTTTTCAACATTATACTCCTTAAATCAAGTTCTTGTTTCCAAATATTCATTTTTAGTGATAAATAAAATAAATGCTTTTATTTCAATTTTAAAATGTAACTCTTCTTAAAGATGAGTGTCGTCGAAGGGATAATGTTAAATAATGCAGTGAATGGGCAAAATTACCAGGTGTAATGCACTCGAAAGCGACAATGGAGGCTATGATCCCAAAAGAACTTTCGAGCTTATGCTTCTCAATAGAGACCTGCGACAGCTACGAGTCATTGAAGAAGGAGAATGCAGGTTCTGTAGACATGGAGCGGAAATCTCTCTTCACATCCTACAAGACTGTAATTCAATAAGTTAGATCAAATTTTGAGTTTTCTACAAGAACTGAAACTAATGGACACGCTTTAGGGTAGTGATATGAGGGAGCACAATAGATTTCTAGGTCAAAGTGAAGGATCACTTTATTGAAAATATTCTTTTTTAAAAATCACTTAACCTTGCTATAAGTCAAAATTGTAACTGAAATTTAAAGAAGTTTCGTGGAAAATCCGTATACAAGATATCGTTTTCTTTTTTGATTATAATTACAAATAAAACCGTAAAACCCTTATTTTATGATTGGTTAATAGGCCACCATTCGATTGCTACTTCCAAAGATATCAACAAAAATTTTAAACACTAGTTAAAATTACAAATTTATTAGTCATTTTACTATCTAAAACTAACCTTAAAATAAATGAATTTCATTGATTATTTACAATTGAGTTCAACCTCTAAAATTATAGTAATAATTCTAATAAATTCTCCCTTTTCAGAACCCAACCCAATCCAGAATAGCGGAAACGGAGTGTTGAGCAACAAGCTTGCACGTCTAACACTGGCCACGTTTGACGACGAGGGACGGTGTATAGGACAGATGGGCTCTTTATCAATTACCTACTAATACCCAGAACAGTACATCTCTTCTCCACTGATCTCCAATTGTTTTTTGAACCCAATTGATGATGATTCCAAAAAGAGAATTGGTAAAAAGAAATTTCCTTAACAAACCAAAAAATATATAAAGTCTATAAGTGCATCTATTTACTTCTGAATAAAGGGAAAGTGGAGAGATATATATACAAACATATAAATAAATAAATATATATAAAACAAAGAGATAGACAACCAAAACTCGTAACTAGTTATGGAAAATATTTTCATTGTAAATAAAGAGAGAGAGAAAAAAGAAGAAGAGGCGTTTGAGGAGCTAAGAAAAAACCGTATATCAAAGAGAGAAAAGGGCGGTTTAGAAGGTGTATTTGTATAAATAATTATAGACATAAATATTGGAAAAGGCGATTTATTTTTTGTCCACAATAACAAGGAAGGGAGGACAAAAGACACGAGGAAGGAAAAGACAAGGCCAAGATTTGTTATATACTATAAGTAGATATTTTCTCTTCCCAAAACTAAAACCCTCCTCTATTCGTTCTTTTTTAAATTCCGTTTTTATTCAAACTAGATAATATTACTGTGTGCAATAATTTCGTGATAAATGTTGATTTGTTTGTATCTCCAAGGGAGCTCCTGTCCAAATCTGATTCGTATTCAGTTCGCAGTCTGTTGTCTTAGATTTAAGAGAAGAAGAAAAGTAAGAGAAAGAAGTGGAAAAACAACAAGAACAACAATTTTGTACCAAAGAAACCAAAAACATAAATACTTAACTATAAAAATTTAAATAATTACTCAAAACTCTAAATCAAGAATCTTCAAAAAGCTGTAAAAGAAAGATGTAAGCGAGATAGAAATTGTAAAGGTCATATTTTTGTAACAAAAGAAAATCGAAAACCAAGGCGAAAAGGAGCCCAATTGGAACTCTTTTCCAAAGGGCCCTCCTATCGCTCAGTGCTTCAGAAACTTTCAAATCTCCTCAGTTGAATAATACCCACAAAATTGTACACTCACACATACACACAAACATTAGATATAAAATTTATTGAATTTTTGAAAATTCATACCACAATGTGATTACGACGAAAAAATGAAGAAAAGGTTCAATAACTATGTAATATATATTTGATTGGGGTTTGATTCCGTTGGTCATTTGTCGATCACCTTTACAACAAACACGTGAAAATTCAAAACGAAGGATGAAACCTTTAAAAAGAGCTCGGCAATGATCAATCACAAAAAAATTGATTGTATGAAATTATTTAATATGTACTAATATTATTAATGAGACAGAGGGCGACACAACAACAGTTGTATTTGTAAGTAAAACTGATTTAAATTATTATTAATGAAATGATGGTAAATATAATTATTCCAAGTGAAATAAATAAATTTTTCAGAAAAATTGCAAACAAATTTGTTTCATTTTTTATTTAGTGCTTAAATTAAATATATAAATAATATTTTTCAATATTATAATTATTATTTATAAACACGGCATATCTGACTTATTACAATAAAATATAATTTATATATTTTTAAAAGTAATAATATCAATGGAAATCAAAATTTGTATTATACGTTAAAAGGACAAGTAATAACAACCTCATATTTTATGAGATATGAATTTGAACTTATAATTATTTCTTGATCACAGCATAGTTATAATAAAGTGTTAATTTCAGTAATTATTTATAACCAAAATTTTATTTAACCAGTAAACGGTCTTGATTTTGAAAATTTTAAATAAAGAGGAGTAAAAGAAACGTAAAATTGTGCGAGCGAAACAAAAATACAAATTTTGAATTTGAACAGCTGTAACGATCTTAATAAAAGGACAGCCGCACAATATTTCCAAAGCTATGTGTTAACGATTTGTATAGAATTTAATGATATTTGATATACTATGGTTTGGATTAAATACATAGAGTCGTTCGTTAGCTATGGCACTAAATACGAGTAGAGTAGCCTAAAAACCTGGTATGTCAGCAAAATATTTTCGGTAACTGTGACTTTATTTCCTACAATGCAAAATGAACTCAGTTTTCGATAATTATTAGTCATGGTAAATTGACCTTTTCTTATTATACCAAGAGTTAATAGTATTTTATTTAAATTCTAAACTATTTTATATAATTTTCTCATTTTTGGATTTTTTTTATTTTAAATTGAGCTACTGGCGNGCTACTGGCGGCCTACTATGCCACTGCGATCCATTTTTTTGGAATTCCAGATTTATTTCGGATTGTCTAACTACCCTATAAATAGATAATTTAATAAATACCCCATAGTGGAGATAAGGGGTAACCAACGAGACATATGCGTTTATTCGTTTTAACCAAGGTTATTTAACAAAGAGGTCGAGCGGATTTTCTTTTGACAGGCTGTGGGGTCCGTTTGAGTTAGTACGATTTAAAATGATCACATCACATATTTATTGTTTTGGCTATACTCTTAACTTTAAGAAATTTACATACATACATCCACGGCGCTACAACCGGGCTCCGGTCTTGGCCTGCCTCGACGACTGTTGCCAACTCGGCATTCTAAGCTTTTTGGCGTCCTGGTTTACGTCATCTTTCCACCTGAGACATGGTCTGCCTCTTCTCCCCATCCCTAGAATCGAACCACTGAAGACATAAGTGATCAGCCCACCGCAGTCTATTGAGGCGTTTGACGACATCTACACCGTTGTATAGACTCCGGAATCGACTTTCTTCATGTACTGGGCCGAAGATCCTTAAGAAATTTACATCATTTCTTTATTTTTTTTTATGGAAAAACAAACACAATATTATTTCACAAACTTAATTACTTTAAAAGTCTTTTCGCACTCAATTTCAAGTAATTTTATTCAATCACATAAACCAAAACAAAGTCAAATATGCCGATTATAACATCATCAAAGGAATATCAAGCCAGTCGGTATGTCAGGTTAGTGCAACAACAAGTAATCGACTTCTTCTGTGTTGAGCGACTTTGGTTTAATCATAATTTCGCGAAACCTATCAACGTATTTGCAAATATATTTACAATTGTCAGTTGGTAACAGTAATATACTGTGTAAATTTAAAGATCCTGCGATATCAGATGCTAGTGATATAAAGCAACTGTAGGTGCATTAATAACTTAACTCGCGCTGTTTATCCCGGTCAATTTTTTTTTCAGCATTTCGTAACATATCAGGATTCTATTCCTTATTATCATATGACTTTGTATGTATAGTACGAGAAAAATAATAGCCCATCTGGTACAATTTTATTTTTCAGTTAAATATAAATTGATAAAACATTAAGTTTTTAATGTTGGTATGTTGTTCTATGCCTCCTTCCTGTACACAAAAGAAATTGGAAATGGAAATGCGCGAAATTAAAAGTAGCCTTATTTTCTATTTTGCTCGTCAAAATTAAAAAATCAAAATAAATAAGTGTATAAGTATATTCGTTAACCAATTCACAACTCTTTATACGAATATAGGCTTCGCAATGTCTATTCCTAGAATGTATGGGATTCTTGTAAACCTTCCGTAGAAAAACAGTCTTTCAACACAGTCCAAAACGTTTTTAAACATTTGTCGAAATTTTAGTACAAAATAAGTTTACAACAAAATATTTTTTTTTATTTCAGTGCAAGGAACATAGATAACAAATAAAATATAGTTCCATAATTTCAATTGGTGATTGGTTCATTGCCAAAGTTAACCAAGTAAAAAAATGTTAACAAGAGAACTTTGATAACTAATAAAATAAAANCTCCAAACACAGTTTTGTTTTCACTAATATTTGTGGACTCGACATTCTGAACGTCATTAAGTCCCTAGACAAATCTGGGTCACTTGATATATTTGATCTAAACGCAAATATTTTTAAGGAAATTAATTTTCATGTAGTCGACATTTTGGAGTTTTTATTTAACAGGTGTGTTCTCGATGGATGTTTCCCAAAGTGTTTAAAGAGCTCCATTGTTATACCAATCTTTAAAAAAGGTCGTCAGTGTGACCTAACTAACTATAGACCAATAAGCCTTCCACCAATCTTGGCTAAAATATTTGAGAAGTTACTGAAAGCACAAATCACCAAATATCTGGATAAATACAATGTACTCTCCGTTGGTCAATACGGATTTAGAGGTGGTCGTTCAACGGAGATGGCAGTACGTAGGGTTGTTTC
>JXOV01018588.1:0-11539 GCA_001014945.1 Clogmia albipunctata | reverse complement strand
ACCTCAACATTGGAGAATACATTTTTGAGTCTGTTGATAGCTTCCGCTACTTAGGACTTAGGTTCGATAAATT
This sequence comes from Clogmia albipunctata, assembly GCA_001014945.1. Classification (NCBI taxonomy): domain Eukaryota; kingdom Metazoa; phylum Arthropoda; class Insecta; order Diptera; family Psychodidae; genus Clogmia; species Clogmia albipunctata. The sequence goes on along the minus strand of JXOV01018588.1, from coordinate 11,466 downwards.
CAAGGACTCCGAAGAGGCTGTTATGGATAGGATACAGGCTGCAAACCGCGCCTACTTTGCAAACCTGAAGCTATTTAGATCTCGGCTTTTGTCCAGAACGGTAAACCTGAGACTTTATAAAACAATTATCAGGCCAGTCCTTACATTCGGATGCGAGTTATGGACACTAAAAGAAAATACAATAAGGCAATTCCAAGTTTTTGAAAGAAAAATGTTAAGAAAAATCTATGGTCCCCTGCAGCTGGACGGCGGGGAATATAGAATAAGGTTCAACTGTGAACAGGAGGAGCTAATTGGTGGCCTGAACGTCGTCAGGTTTGTGAAGTCACAGCGAATAAGGTGGCTTGGACATGTCCTGCGGATGCCTGAAACCCGAACCCTACGGAAGATTTTTGGACTCCCTTCCGGAAGGTAAAAGAAGGAGAGGACAACCACGAAGGCGTTGGTTGGATGCTGTCGAGGAGGACCTTCAAGTTATGGGAGTTAGCGGGTACCGAACAGCTGCCCGAGATAGGGAGCTATGGCGAGGCATATGTCTTGATGCGTTGGCTCCCACCGAGCTGTAGGCAGAAGAAGAAGAACAATTATAATTGTAAATTGTAATTGTTCGACGGACAGGAGCTTAGATACGACGCATTATTATCGATCTTGCTGCTAGTATTCTAATGTAATTAAAATATAATAGAAAAGATAGCAAAAGCAACTGTTTCGGTATTTTGTTTTTTGTTTGAAAACCTATCAATACATAATTTCTATACATAATCATTTGAGCATGATTCACATGATGACGATTCTCGGACTTGCTATAAAATATTCAAGTAAATGAAATATGCAAAATATTAAATAGGCACTAAATAGTTTTTTAAAAAGTTTTATTTGAGGAAAATGCATCATTTAAGATATATTTTTATTGAAAGTTTCCATCATCTGGGGTGGTTTTTAAATTATAACTGACCAAATACGAAATATTTTTGTGAACTTGTTTTGAATGTACTCAATCCCTTTTTTATCTAAATTAGCTGGTATTACACAAGACTAGCTCATATGGGTAAAAACTAAAATTATACTCATTCGTTTTACAGGAACCCATGGTGCCTCCTTTGTTATCCTCTAAATACGTTCTAGGAATGGACAAGTATGCATTTTATTGCAATATTTTTAACATTGGGCTGTTCTGTGTTGCTGTGCCTCTTGTGCCAGCCTGGCATGCTTTCCAGACTGTTCTGACCACTCACGCCATCATGAATCTGGAACTGTTGAACCACCGGCTGAAGCATTTTGATGAATACATTACGGCTGAATCAAAGTCGGAGCAAAGTGATCAGGCCTGCGAATTCCTCTCCAAGTGCGTTGAAAGGCAGCTCGATATCAAAAGATATGTCGATTTGCTCGGAAAAATAAATGGTGCTTTTATGCAATTGGATTTTGCTGTTTACTCAATTCAGCTTTGTTTGATGCTCTTTCAAATCAGCACAGCCTCTGATAGTTCTCTTCTATTCTTTTGTTCAAACTATATTACAACCATGATTGCGATTCTATGGCTTTATTCCTATCATGGGAATGAGGTCTATGCCAAAGTGAGTTATATAACTATTTATTTTTATAAAATCATATATACAAATATTGGCGTTCTAAATTAACCTTTTAGAGCGATGAAACTTCTATGGCAGCTTACACAAGCAACTGGAGTAAATATGATAAAAGAGTTCAAAAGATGATCCTTCAAATAATGGTATGCAGTGAACAACCTATTATTGTAAAAGGCGGATTTACTAACATAACTCTCAACACTTTTATTAATGTAAGATATTTTACAAAAAGTAAATAATTATCATTTAAGATACTTTTTTCTTTTTACAGATTTTGAAAGCTAGCTACAGTTACTTCACACTCCTAAGACAAACAATTGATTAGTTTCCAACAAGTTGAATTAAAACAATACGTATTTCTTGTTTGGTGCTTTGTTCAATAAAAAAAATGTAATGCGTTTAACGCTTTATAGAAACTGTTATTGAGGGAATAAAAGCTTGAAGTATTAGAAATGTTAAAAGTGATGATTTGATCATATATATAAATTTTTCTTAAATTTATCAATTTTGATAGTTATATTCTTCTTCTTGGCGCCTCGACATTCCATAAATAGAACAAGATCAAACGAAGTTATCCTTTCAGGTCATCAATTTTATTCAAACAACAAATTAATTATAGGGTAAACTTGGGAGAGATGCCATACATTTTTAAAGAAGGGCAATAAATAATTGAATGAAACGTGTAGTAAAATGGAATGCTTCTACCTTTGATGTCTAATTAAGATCGTTTATTATTATATATGTAGATTTCGGTTTGAGCTGTAACTGACAAAAATTATATAAAAGAAAAGTTATAGTTGCTATATATAATGCTAGAACAACTTCAATTAATAGTATGGCTTCGCTCCCAATCAGTTGGGAGAGCACTCAAATTATTATCACAAAATTGCAAGCATGGAAAGCACCAACCACCTTAATAATACATTTAACGAAAAATAATAATAAATGTTTTTTTTAAAAGATGTCATATCCAGTCTTTATACAATCAATAAAGTGCACATATTTAATCGAAATTGTGGTCATCTAAGAGACTCAGTTCAGTAAGATCCATCATCATGGTGTCCCGGGTCTTTTTAAGAGATATACCCTGTATATATGCTCGTAGGTGTTTCGTCATTCCTAGTGCTTAAGTATATCGCTTAAAATGTTTGGTGACTCTCCCATCTTAACTCATTACAATAGGGATCATGTTTACCGTTGTGCCCAGAAACATCCCCCTGATTTCTTCAGCTTAATACTCGTATTATCNTAAAACCTGTATATATGCTCGTAGGTGTTTCGTCATTCCTAGTGCTTAAGTATATCGCTTAAAATGTTTGGTGACTCTCCCATCTTAACTCATTACAATAGGGATCATGTTTACCGTTGTGCCCAGAAACATCCCCCTGATTTCTTCAGCTTAATACTCGTATTATCTTGCTTTTGTGGTCTCGACATTAGTTAAGAAGAGGTTGACCTTGCGTTTTCAAGGTTTTTAACTATCAATGTGAACGAACTCGGTTTTGCATTGGTCTCCTCGCCGGCAATCATGTTATTGCGCCTGGATGAGGTTGACCTTGCCGTTTTCGAGATTTTCGACTATTATTTGGTCCGAACTCGATCTTTACTGGCTCTTCGACGGCAAATTATTAGTTTTGTTTACCACTGGAATCCGCTACTAAGGTGCTGGGGTTGATATGGTCTCTCCGCGCTGCGTACAAAGCAGTCAGCAATTACTATTAAACTAATAGGGATGTCAATGATTATGCCAGCCATCGATGCTTATTTTGAATCAACCGTATACGAGCAACATAATATTAATTTCCTTTCTTTTCTAACAACACCACAGATGTTCACAGATCACCTGATTACTATAGATAATTACCTTACTATTGATCCACTGAATAAGAACACTGAATAGGTTACAGGTTGAAATGAGAATGCTTTATTCATCAACTCATCGATCCTGCGAGAAGAAGAAATAGCAGTTAATAAGCATTATTTACATTGTAGAGAGTAGAAGAGGTCGGCCCCCGTCATTCCCTTGTCTTCGATATTCAACACCCATATAAGCACGAAATCCTTAGTATGAAAATTCAGCAACAAAATATTAATTTCTAAATATCACATTAAAATATTTTTGACATGCTTCTACTCTTGTTAGATTATAATTCACTAGGGCAGCAAAGTTCAACTTTACCTTATTCAAATTGGATTTTTAGCGCAATTGTATAAGTTTCGTTCATTTTAAATATCTGCAAATATTTTTAGGTTTGAAATTCACCAAGAACTTTATAAAACCATAAAAGCAATATTTTGTTATTAATAATATTAGTTTTTGAGACGTCATAGAGTTCTAAGAGCTCTGGTTTGAAACCAAGAACATTGAGTGGTTTTCATTTTCGTATTTTGTATCTAAATTTAAGAAGATTCTGATATAATTTTTTCTTTAAATTTTAATGTTAAATTTTTAATAATAATTGCGAGATTTTCAAATTCGAAATGAGATGCAGTTCTATTAAAAATCCCAATCTGTCAGCTAATGTTCGTCGGATATTTTTTGATGAAATACCAAAAAATGTTATATTTTTATTCAAAATACAAAAGTGCGTCTCTCTTACATTCTAAATATAACCTAGGAAAGCTAAATAAAATTTGCTTAAATCCATTATTTTATTTAGCTTTAAACCACATCTAAAATCCAATTTAAATTTGTAAATTTTATTTCCCGTCTCCGATTTAGCAAAGGATTTCTTTTTAGAAAAAGAGCTATCTTTTCATTGTTTCATCCGGGATTTGAAACAAATTGCTAGATTGAAGCCACAACAAAAAGCGGCAACAAAAGTCTAATTCGGGGAAAAATAATTTGACGCTTGAATTAGCCCTAGGATTTAATTATTCCTCTTCTGACTCTCTGGAGGAGAGGAGGATGTTGGCTTAGCGATGATTGCAGCCGCTCAGTGGTTCCATGTGAGCGACAAATCCCCAGTTTAAAGCAAAGTCAAAGGGATTTAAAAGGTACTTTTGACTGCTGTGGTTTTGTTTTGCAGTCCATGGCACTGTCCCGTTCAAATGAGCTGCTTCTGTTCGAAATGTCTTGTAATTATTTCCATTACGACTCCATCTTCTTCCTCCTGCTCCTGTTTCTTCTTCTCCTTGTGCCATTCAATGCGAATTTAATTCAAAGCAATTTAACTTGGCTTATCTCCTCCGGGCAACACGGACCAAAGTTACGACTGCCTTGTAATGAATTTAATGAACTATAACAGAATCGTAAATGTTAAACCATCAGAAGCTCTGCCGACGATGCAGTAGGCGGTTCTTTGTTACTTTCTTCTCCCAATTTATAACAATGTTATTTCAAATCAATGCAAATTTGTAATCATCTCCAATTTTATGCTTTATACTTGGGGTTACATATAATGTTGATGCTCATAGACATTATTGAAATGATTTTCTTGTCCATTTATTTTGTAACTTTGGTTATTATTAATTTCAAATTAGAAACAACATAATTAATTCCTTTTTTTATTTTCAGAAAGATTTGATCATAAAATATTATTTTCAAAATGTAAACAATTATTCTTTTTTACTGTAACCAAAGTGAATATTTATTCAAATCGACTTAAGAAATTTAAAGTTAATATTATATTATATTTTTGAAATAATTCACAATTATTCGCTTTGAAGTATTAATTAATAGTTTTGTGCAATTCCATATCGAAAAGTAGACTTTTCTTTACGCAAAATGGTTCTGTAATGGTTTACTTTTCTGCACGTAGTGCCGAAAACATTCAAAATTTCACTCAAATTGTCACCAATTTAATAAAAATACATATTGTTGTCAAAACCATTTCGTTGTGAGTATACTGATCTAACTCTAATAAACGCACTTGTGCTGCGCCAGCTAGAAGCACAGCATGCTAAATTCATACAAATGCTGATTTTTTTACTGCGCCTGACGGCGTAAGCTTACCTTCTAGTCGTTTTAAATGTATTGTGTCTGGAAACTACCAAATAGACACGTTCGCCATCTAGTGAACTAAATTTGACGTGTGAATTCAATTTAAAATTGAAAGTTTGTCCTTAGGATCCGGAAGATATGTCATCAATAAAATAATGACAGTTATCAGATTTTATAGTCAACCTTCTTAAAATTTGAGTTTTACCAAAATTTTAATTTAAATCCATTTATTTGCATTAGTATTGGTTTCGTGTACAAATATAATTTTAATTTTATTACTTCTTTACGTTGTTTTTCTACAGGGTTTAGCACTACTGTCTTACTTGTACACATTGTGTTCACAATTTCACGGTTTTTATTTTTAATTATCGATTAATTGGTATTTTTTCAGAATTACACAAAATAGCGTTCGGTACTCATGTGAAATCGGTTATTACTTATGGTAAATTCGTGCTGTAATAAGAAGGTAAATGGAAGGGCCGAGTGTTCAATAAGGCTTATCGACCGTATTTTATACAAAATTTTATGCATTTGTAAATAACAAAACACAAAAATTAAAAAGAGATATTCGTTTTCCTAATATCAAATTTACAATTTGTTGTCTCCATCACAATGTTTATCTTTACCTTTCTAATCTACAAACTGTAAGATCAATTGTGCATTTGCCCATGTGTTAGTTTCAGGTCAGGAGATGTTCAACTTTCCTATTGAGAGTCACAATCTTCCGGATCGTAATATTTCTAACCTCACTTGATTCCAACACCCCACGAGAAAGAACCTCTCTGCTAAGTCTGACCAAAGTCCCACATTCACATAAGATGTGTTCTGTAGACTCGTCCTTCAGATGATATCTGACAGGATGTCCTGTTAAGATTCGAACTAATGTGATCATATCATTCCAAATTAGAACTTGTACTGATAGGACATACGCTGTAAATAAATCATTATTATTCTCACTAAAGAACCGAGTTTTTCCAAACACAACAGAAACCAACTAGTCCTCTGAGATCTGTCCAGCTTAAATTGAAGGTGAATTAACATAGATGATCCTCATCAATTTCTATTTTATTACTTTGGTGTTTTAACAATAAAATATTATAGTTTCCAAAAAGTATCTTCAAAAATATATTGAACCTAAGGAAATAATTATCATAGATAAAAATCAAAACCATATTTGATACTTGATTTTTTGTATTAATTTAACATTTTAAAGGGGAGCACACATATATTGCAATTATCAGCATTATCTTTTATCAATATATCTCATTTAAAAGATATTCAAATTAAATCCCTGTTGGTGACAAATTTATCTGCAACGTACAAATCCTGGGGCTAATCCCTTTAGAGAGGACAAACAAATATGGATGACAGTAGTGTCATGAATAAACATTAGCGAAAATGAACTGTCGAAAGTGCATCCGTTTGTTTTGCACAATATCACAAGTTGGTCAATTTATTGGCCAAACTCGGCGTGTTTTGAGCGCCGCAAAAAGCAAAGTCAACAGCAATGGGCATATAATAAATATGAGCAAGTGAAACAAGAGTCATGAAACACGAAACTGGCTGGCAAATAATTTTGCGGACCCAAAAGGAACAGCTATGAGCTCTGCTGCGAATTTAATTTGCGGCATTTGCACAGAGACGTGATTCTGGGCGGCGAAAAGACGGAAAGGACAATGTATTCATATGGACTGGTGGCTGATTGCTGTTTACAGCCAAACACAGAGACACACACAACTGGAAAGCATTAAAACCAGGTGCCACTGCCAAACAAGGGCCAGCCCCATGGATTCCCATTAGCAAACAATGGCCAAGTTGTTGACTCGGATTACAATGAGACTCATAGTCGTCGTCATTTTCCAAATAACCACAACTCTCCTCTCTCCAGTTCCAGGTCTGATATACTATTGCTTGCCACTTTGTTGCAAATTTATAATAGAATTTCATGTTATTTTGAATTGAGGTTTTAATTTTAAAATTATTTATCTAATTATAGAAAACAAGCCACAACTGAAACTATTATATAAAAATCAAAGGAAAGGAAAAATATTACAAAAGACGTGTCGCCTTCTAAAAAAACAAAATTATTGAATTTATGAAAATAAGGCTAATGCTTCCTGAATCAGGCCAGGAATTATAAAGAGATTAATGTACACATACATTGCTTTTTATCCCGTTTAGAGCCACTATTGGAAGCTAACTTAAGCACTTTAAAATACGAGTAAGTGACTGGGATCAATATATGTACGAAGATATATGAACGTTAATCACAAACAACGTGGAAGCAGAGCAGAGACGAGCCTGAAAGTTAAGCCGACATTACATCGTCGTCGTACTTTTTTCTTAAACTTTTATTGCAGCTTATGTTAACGGTCGAATTTTTTACACAATTTCAAATGTTCACAAATTTTATGCAGCTTAAGGATAATATTTATTTATACAACAAATCGCGTTTTATTAAGAAATAAACATGTTTAAAAAATGGAATATCGTGAGCAATTATTTTACGAATTTCGTTGTCGGTTTCATTCAATTTTAACAGATGACAATAAAAAAATTAAAATTAGCCCTAATATTTAAGAAATAATAGGGCTCACTATAAAATCTAAAAACTATCATTATTTTAATTTATTCACTTGACATATTCTAGTTTTAAAATTTTCCACGAGTTGGCGAACGTGTCGATTTGGAAATTTACAGTCACAATACATTGAAATGAAAAGAAGGTAAAGCAGATAGTCAGAGATGGTGAACACAGTCAGCATTTGTTTGAAATTCCCATATTGTGCTTCTAGGTGGCGCAACACTATTGTCAAATATGATAGCCTAAATGTTTCCTCAATCCCAGCCCTTGTGATGTCCAAAAAAAAATGTGACGATACGGGTAACCCCAAACACAAATAAAAAAAATAAAAAAATTCACTAATCACTGAATTAAGACTAGTTATTTTTGCTGTAACTCGGAAATGATGGAACACTCTCCTTCGGCTCGAATGTTACCCAATCGTTTCACTCGTTAAAAAACAATTGACTTTTCACCTGAGCAGGAAACGCTGAAACGGTAAATATTAAAATTTTAAACACGATCCTATGGCGAAAACGAGACCTATATTTTGTGTAGTTTTAGGGCAACAATGGCAACCAAATTTTGACTTTGAGACAAATTTGTTGGATAGTTTATGACATTTTTTTCACTAGTGAAATAAAAATTCAAAATTTTCACTGAGTGCCATAAAGTGAAACATTAGGAAACTCAAATGGATATCGAAAACCGTACGTTTCGATACGGGAGTGCAAAAAAAAAAAATTCGGATCCCGCTTGTAATTTTTCCGATTCAAACTTTAATGTTTGAAAAATATGCTTCGTTGATTTTATGTTTCTTTTTTTACCAAATAACGAAAAATTAAAGAAAATTTTCAACTTTAATTATCAATTATTGTAATTTAAGAGAATATACTAAAAAGCGAGATTTTTTCGTTTATTTTCTTTAAAATTTTTAAACAAAACGTTCCTTATTTTAAAAAAAATTCTAATTTTATGATACCAAAATTATGTAATTATCATTAATAAAATTAAAACAAAATACCAAAATAATTATGTTAAAGACAAAGCTTAGGTCCATTGGACTTTTATTTCATTAACCCTGTTCAAAATATTATCTGTATCACAGAGAACTAATTTAAAGTTAAATTTAGAATTGTATGAGAAACTTTGCAACTGACATTTATAACTGAACCCTTTTAGTATCTTTAATGTTATTCATTTTTGCCAGACGTTGTCAAATGAGATATCCTTCAGCTCTTCATCTCCTGACATATGAACAAATAGCTTTATGAGGACGAGGGTGATTGTTCTAATAAGTTACATGTTTTGCAGGTAGTTTCGAGCTAAATAGGTGAAGTTTATCGAGCGCATCAGTTTCGCAATTGCAATTAGTCTTGTTGGGAACAAGCTGCATCGTGTCAAATAAATTAACTCATAAGCCATTAACGAAATTAATGTTGCCAAATGAGCTATAATTAAACTGTTTGCCGTGAATTGTTCTCCTCTGCTGTTCGCATTAATCTATCAGCATTCAAGGGAAGTGGTTCAGGATTTATGACTGCGAAGGGCCATTGAACTTTCACTGATCTGCTTACGTTTGGCATTCATTAACTTTGGCAATTAGGCTCTTTAACATTTCGACTTGAACTGATAATTGATTGTCCCTATGAATAACGTCTTGATTTGTATTCCAGGCACTCAGTTATAAATATATTAGTCACTTGCTAAATTATTGTATTTAATCCAACTGTGTACCTTCAACTGTCGTAAAATAAATGGCGAAATACTAAATTAATTTCATTTAATTATCACAGAGTAGAATATTAATCATAATTTTATCAGAACATTATTTTAGAGGAAATTTTAATTTTGAATTCATTTTTCTAGTTGAGAGTCCGTAAGCCCTTGTTGAGCTCTTTAATTTAAGAAGCTCTGAAATTTACATATATTACTTATATATAAATATATTTTTAAATATCGGAAACAGATATAAATAATGTTCTTAAATAATTTTTATAACTTTAAATTTTAATTATATATTACAATTTTATTTAAAAATTCCTCTGGTTGGAGAAAAACGTGAAAACTGAACTGTGGTGTTCAATTGAAGCGCAGATTGGTGGATTAAAACATTATGATTAAAATAATTTAACACTTTTATTTAATCTATTTTCAAAGATAAATTGTATAGAGTACTTCAATTATCAAGACAAAGGGTGTTAACAGTTCCAGTTTTAGTGTAGAGTGTTCATTTTTATGAAAGAGTCTGATAATCTAACATTGTGTGTGTATTTGAATTTACGTTATACAAACGTAATTAGAAACTAATGAAAGGAAACGAATAAGACCAACAATAATAATGATTTCCTAGCAGAGATAACGGATGAGACCTCGTCTAGTGATCCTAATCAAATTTATGATTTTATTGCCTAAACATACAGCGTAGAATATAATTATTCATATATAACAATTGTCATAGTGTCTATGATGTGAATCTAATGGATAAATAGAATATTTTACATGAAATAATGGAAGAAGTATAATAAATTAGTAATAAACTTCCAAAACAAAAATTATCAAACAAAACTTACATTAGCTTTATATATACTACATATACATAAATATACTGCTGTTAGTATATCAATAGTCGCGCGCCACATAGAAGGGCAGCAAGCTAAATTCATACAAAAAAGAACAGCTTCCTTTGTTTGAAACTCCCTCTCAAACTCTGTTTTAATCTAACTGCTTTAAATGTATTGTGTCTGGAAATTAACAAATTGACACGTTCGTCACCTAGTAGAATATTTTCGAACTAAGTGAATTAAATTTAAAATGGAAATTTTTTTCTTTAAAACACATTTTAAACAGGATCTAGAAGATGTGTCATGAATAAAATAATGGCAGTTATCAGATTTTATAGTAAACCTTCATAAAAATTTTCAATTTAAATCCATTTACGACACCAATACTGATGTGTCGTGTACAAAAATAATTTTAATATTATTATTTCTTTACGTTGTCTTTCGCCGCGGTTTATCGCTATTAGCTTTTATATCAAACAGATTTCTTGATATTTAAAAAAGTATACTTAAGCTTACTTAATGAAATATTAAAAAGAGATTAAAATGTTTTGGTTTATTATATATTATCACCCAAAGGCTCATTTGGGCATTTAAGGGTTAAGCAAAAAATAACGATTGCTAACAAATAAAATATTAAACTAAAATTCTTTTCCGAAATCAACGAAACTATTTTAAAAATTAAATAAAATTATCTGGTTATTTAAATAGTTTGTAGATTTTTTTTTGCTCTGTTCCACACATTATACCTGTGTTTGTTGCTTATAAATATTTCAATGGTATTGCGGGAAAGGGATAGAACATTCCTAA
>JXOV01018585.1:0-21720 GCA_001014945.1 Clogmia albipunctata | reverse complement strand
GTTGGAATTCCACTTAACTACTTGGTCATAAGGCAAATGCCTATTTTATTGTGACATGAAACATTTGTTTGCTTTAATTTCTGAAAGAATTCTATTTTAAGAAATATAAGGCTATTAATATTATTTACTTATATTACAGATTTATCTCTGATAATTACATAATATGCCAAAAAAAGCCAAATAGCTGTTGAAACGGTAAATATAAAAATTTTAAAATAGGAAATATTAATTAATTAGAAATATAATCACGGTCCTATGGCATAACCGAGACCAATATTTTGTGTAGTTTAAGGGCAACAATGGCGACCAATTTTTGACTTTGAATCAAATTTGTTGGATAGTTTAAGACATTTTTTTACTAGTGACATAAAAATTTAAAATTTTCACTGAGTGCCATAAAGTGAAACATTACGAATATTCGGGCCGTGGTCTTTGTTTTTAAGGACTACACGTACTTTTTAATACAATTATTTTTAATGAAAGTGTTTATCTAACAAATTTAAAACAATATAAACTCCTTATGCGAGAGGGATAAAGTTCAGCAAAAATGGTTTGAAAAACGAATGGTAGAGGATATGTTTCAATATGATAAAAAAAATCTCACAAATATGTATGTAAAAATTCAATTATATTTTATGGAATGCTTAAAAGAACTTGAAGTTATTAATATTCATGAGAATATACGTACATATAGAGCTTCTCAAACAATACTTTTATGTATAATATTTTCCAATTTAAAATTTCTTCCAACATTCCGTAACATTTAAATCAAAGATCACAAGCAATATTATCCAATTTTTTATGTACATGCCGATAAGATTCGTGAACCGTGAAATTTTTAGTCGCCAATATATAAGAAGCTTTTATATCGATGATTTATTTTAAAATTATCTATTAGTCATGTTTATAATAAAAATATTTTTTCTTGTTTTCGGTTTCCTAATTTATGAACAGGAACAGCAGTAAGCTATTTAGATGTGGCAGCGGGCATTTTTTCTAGAAAAACACTTGATCGCTAAAAACTGCACTCATTAATTTTTTTCCAATTCTTAAATCGTTATTTTTAATTAATTATTAGAATTATACATAAGTATTTTTCATTAATATATTCTAGAAATAATGAAAAGACGAGTTTGTCGGATTGGCTAGTAGAAATATATACAAATGTATTCTTTTAATTTTTTTAAAAGAATTTTCTTTCCTTTAAATAACATTAGTTTTAACAATATAATAATGTGTATGGTATACTCGTAAAACTATGCAGTTAAAAATATTGATTATTTATTACTAATATCTAATATATAACATACACCTGAAAGGTACAATAGCATCATTAAATGCACGTCTTTATTGTTCGTTTATTTTGTCACGTTTCACAATTTACTCAATATTTTGAAAGCCAAGAAATATTGTATTTTTTTAATATAAACATCAAATAGACAGAAGACACTAAAATTTATACAGGTGTTAATTTGAAGAAAAAAAATGGTCATTAATTTAAATAATAAAATTTCAGCACAAATTAATGATAAGATTCTAGTCTAATTGAAATGTTATTATTAAAACCATTTAAATAAAATTAATTTAGGTCTGAAATTTATATAAATTACGCTAAAGTTTTGAGTGACTTCACGTTAATATTGGTAAAGTTGTTTCAAAAATTATTCTAAAAATAAAACCCGAATTAGTTCCAGCTCAGTGTGTAAGTTAATGGGTTTTTAATATATCAAATTTCCTTTTGAATTTGAGTACTTTCAAATGAAATATAATTTAAAGGTCATTATGTTTCTAGGTCATTTGTACTTATGTCCATTTGTCAATTACATCCCTATTTCATTAAAACTTTTAAAATACTGTTAATTTATCAATAATTAATGGATTTCTATGGGATATATTTTTTAAATTCAACCAAAATAATAAAGACGGGTTTAAAGCCCCTGAAATATAAAACAAATTGACATTCAACGGTATTTTAACGACATAAAATACCAAATTATTGCAAAACTTGTTCTTCCTAAACGCGACGTCTCAATTGCTAATTTGACCTTTGCTGTTTAAAAATTAACATAAAAAGAAAGGGTTAAAAAATGGAAATAGCTTGGCTTACCACTGGAAGCTTTTGCACTGTAGTTTTTCCTTGAGCGCTAATTGGTCTTTAATGTCGCCCATGTCTAAGAACTTGGCCAGCGGTTCCCTGGTGTAGAAATATTCCTTGTATTTGTCATCGAACCAGGTCTCAATGACTCGTTTGTAGTTAATTGTGATGAGAGGGCCCTTCTTTTTGCTCGCCAACTTTCCAAAATTGTAGGGCATGAAGCCGCGGTAGACGTGGCCCACTCTTGAGCACGGCACCCATTCAATACTGCCGCCACATTGCCAAATTTTGAAGCTCAGTTCGAAATTTTCGCCTCCCCAAACCAAAAGTCCAGGATCGTAGGCTCCAATTTCTAGGAAATATTTGCGATTAATTGCGAAGAGACCTCCAGCGTGAGTTGGACTTTTGTAGGGTTCGGAATTGTGTTTCCTGGTTCTTAATTCCCGCTTTGGAACCTCATTTTCCTTGTACAGCATTCCCCATTCGAAAATTCCTCTGTAATGTCGTCCATCCGCGTAAACGGGACGATATTCAAAGGTCTTGTGGTCTATTCCGTCGATTATAGGAACAGTCATTATCCTGTGGTCCCGGTAAATGGGGGCAAGGAGAGGTGGCAGCCAATTTGTGTTCACTTCGCAATGAGCGTCTAAAAATACAATTACCTCTCCTGTGGCTTCTTTAGCGCCCCTGGATCTAGTTCTAATCAACCCCTCACGCTCGGTATTCCTTATCAGTCGCACTTTTCCGTCGAATTTAGTAATGTAATTTTCTAATTTGTCTTTAAGGTCTTCCTTATCGGAAAAGTCGTCAACTAAAAGAATCTCTTTCAGGACCTTCTTTGGACTGCGATTAATAACGGAATGAACAGTTCTCATTAGCACGGACCACCCTTCGTTATGAAACACGATAATCACACTAGTTGTGGGCAAATCCTCTGGATAATCCCAATGTTTACATTCCTCCAAACGCGTATCTTTCACACTTCTGTCCAAGGAAATCTCATTTGAGCATGCAATATTCATGCCATATTGCATTTCAGAGTCCGAAGCGGCGTTCTGCTTATCATCCGGTAAGTTGTAGGCCTCCCCATTCTCTCCAGGGCCTTCCCGAGGCTCCACATTTTTCGGCTCAAAATTTCCCAATTCATCCACATACCGCGGCGCCTCTCGCTTCCTTTTCGAGAACTGTGACTTTATAGCATCTGTCGCCTTTGTGTGCCCGTCCGACCAGGTGAAGATTAGGTACAAGAGAGGCACCAGGATCATCAGAGTCACGACAATTCTCAAAATCCGACCACTTCTCACGTTCGTGATCCGCATTGTTCTAAACTTTCACTGATTATCAAACCGGCGACGTGTAACAGTACCTCTTCCCTCCGCTCATTAAGTACACATCATTATCATCAACAGGTAATTAGTTTAGTTTTTGTCGTGTTGTCAAAAAAAATCGAAAAAAAATTCAAAGGTTAACAATTCAACAAGAGTTCTCAAGAAGTTGTCAAAATTCGAACTTAAAGTCGAACGTTAAAACGTTTAGAAACATCTTAACCATTTTTACCAAAAACAATCCTTAAGGAAGGATGACAACCCTTAATTGTCATAAGTACTTTCCTAACGCAAAGGGTTCCATTTTAATCTAGGTCTGTCATCAACAAAAACTCTTATAAAAGCTGAATTCCAGAATATTTCAATTGGTTTGGACTAAAGTCAGAACGAGAAGTACTGTGAAAAATCCTACAGGAGTAAGCGAGAAACAAATAAAACAGTTTGAGAAGATGCTGCCATTCAAAATTCTCGTTGGCTGGTTGATGTTGAAAGCAAACTGTCAACTTTTTTGTTTACATCGATTTTTTTTATCAGAGACCAGATGTTTCCTTATCAAACGTAAAAGTAGAACTTTTCGCGTGAAATAAAGGTAATTAGTTAAATTAAATAGGTTATTATCACGTTGGAATCGAGTGCCAATCGTTATTAATTGATGACATCACATCAATAATTTATCAATCACCTGTTTTTGTATAATTGATTGAGATTGTATTAGTTTTTTTTCGGGTTGATAATTAAAAAATATTAGCGGCTGGAGTGGGATTGTTATTGTTGCTAAAAGTGCTGAAAGTGAGGTGAGGGAAGAAGAGCCTTGAAAACAACAACAGCTTTAATAGCATATGTCGTCATCGCTATTTTGTTGAATTTGAAACGGAATATTATTCATTATTAATTTGAAACCGCTCTGGAGCGTACGTTGGATCTAAACGTGGTCCCCGGAGAGACCTATTGATATCCGTTTTAATCTCTTGTGCTCTAATAAGGACTTTTAAGTGAAACTAGGTCTAGGGTTTATTTTAAGGTAAAATATTAATTTTGAGAAATCTCGAGTTTCTGAGAGACAATTCGCAAAGTGAAGGCTATTTTTAGGAGTATCTGTTTTGTTTTCAGTGATTCTGGTGAAAATTCCACACTCAAACAGTGCTATAGGATGAGGTATTATCAAGTGTTTGTGTATTTTTATTGAGCCAATAAAAGTTAATTTGTTGAGAAATCTCTTATCAATAATTGGACGAAATCGAATTCGTTTTGATAATAGCTCTGAGGAGGAACTAGACACCCTACTTGGGGACAGCAGCAGTGACGGTAAAATGGCAGCCGAAAGCAAGGAACTGAAACCGGCCACACCCCCATCGTCGTCTTCATCCTCGTCGTCATCGGAAGATGGACTTTTTGGATTGATCTACTCGGCGGCGAAAAAGGTGGCCACCGTCGGAATCATCTACTTCGTGGGCTACATGGGCTGGTCGATCGCATGGCTCATTGGTAATTGCCGATCGTGACCCAATTTCAATCAAAGTTCAATCGAGTTTAAAGGGAAACCTTTGTTCCGTTCCAGTTCCTGTGATCTTTTCCGTGGCGCGCCAAGAGTGGCGCAAAAGCAGCGACCTGAAACGGGCCATTGCCAAGGCCTCCGCCATGGCGAACGAGAAGGACGTTATTATGGCAAGAATTGACGATCTGCCGGCTTGGGTGAGTCTTTATTAAATACAATGAATTAGACGAGATGGAATATTACAGTTCATTGAGAAAATATGTCTACAAATCTAGTCAAGGTGAAGCAGTGAAAGGGAAAGTAAATGCCAAAGTTTAAATTAGATTTAAAGCAATGAAAAATGTTTTTTCTATCTTTAAATATTTGATTTAAATTTTTTTTTTTTTTTTCAAATTTCGAAATAAATAATAATTCGATTTTTATTAGTAATTTGAAATTTAGTTTTTGCAATTCTGTATGTGAAGTGTCTAATTTTTTCATTAATCGTCAATAAAACCACATTGTGAGATGATTTCTTTCGAATACAATGGCGTACTACATTCCATTTTAATATTCTGATGACTGTCAAAACCATAAGAACACCACCAAATAAGGTGGCTTTGAATTTCTATTTCAAGATAAATTTTGAAGTAAAGTAGCCATAAGAATTGACGTGTCATATTAAATTTTCAATTGTAATTTCCGAAATATTATATTTACACTCCTTCGTCGTGAAAACAAACATTACTCATAATAAAAAAATCTTCAATTCAAACATTCCTTACGTAAATAATTGTTATTTGATTAGAACCCCTTTTTATATAAAATAAAACCAATAAGTTTTAGAAAATAATTCCTTTACTCGGAACTTATATTTTCAACATTTACTGTATATTTCGAATTGATATCTTGAATATTTCATGCCAATCCGATAAGTTTAAAGTACTTACTTGAGTTATTTGGTTGTTTTGGATTGAGATTAATCATGCGATAAGGCGCTTCATTAAGTTGTAGACCTTATATTACACAATATGTATTATGATTAAAAAGCGAATGATAATAATATAAATGATAAAGATAAGTACGACCGTGGCAATGATAAAGTAATTGTATTTTACCGGGTGTGGGATGGGAATTAGTCACAATTATTATCATTGGACAGCCTGGCGCCTCTTTTACGGTTTGTTTAATAATCTGATAAAGAGAATTATTTGTATTAGACATTCTTTCTCATGATTTGTTTTTGTAGAACAATTATAATTAATCATCGGTTTGCAATTGTTCTGTCGATGACTGTTTTATGGGATGAAGTCATTGGATAATTAAATGTGTTAGGGTGACTGAGTGTAAAAGTTTATAAGAAAAGCAAGTTAACTACATTAATCACTTTTTTATGTTCATTTAGTTAACGGAATCCATATTTAATCAAGAATTTTTTTGAGTCAGAAAATATTTCAAAATATTTTATATTCAATTATTTCTATGATTAATAAGAATTAATTTTCCCAGCCCGATAGCATGTGGTTGTTTAATCTTTAGCAATCAATAAACACAGTTTTAATAGTTATTTATAATCAAGTTTATTTATATTTTTTAGTTATTTAATGAAGATTTTATTAAAATACAATACAAAATTAAATAGTGGATTAAACTAAACCTCTTACACCACCCTTTATTGGCATGAGTAGGGTGGCGGAACCTAGGGTATATTAAAGTTACGAGCATATTAAGTGTTTTAAAGAAAGGCCGTGTGTTTGATAATGCTTATCGATCGTGTTTTATTCAAGATTTTGTGCATTTTTCAACAAATTAACACAAGATTCGAAAAAATCATCAGTTTTTTATTCAAATTTAAAAGTTTAGTTCTCTGTCATCCACTTTCGCAATGATTTGGAAAGAATTTTTTTTTTCTTTCTTCCACATAGTTCAAGTATTTGCAAAATAATTATTTCAAAGAGAGATCCGATGTATGTATTTTATTAAATAATTATTTTATTTTAAACCATCTCTTAATATAGTTTTAAACCATTCAAAACAAAACTGATTTCTATACGAATTTCTTCAATTTAAGAAAATCTTTGATGGAGGTCGCACTTGAATAATAAATAAAAAGCACTAGTGCTTTAAAGAATTCTTGTGCAATAAAACATCTTTTTAAAAGAAATATTAGTACCATAATATCAATTTTATGTTAATCAAATGCATAATAGTTATTAATTTGCGCTACAAGAGTGTAAAATGAAACCGATCACTTTTCCTAAAAATTCACGTAAAACTAATTTAAAACTAATTTTAAAACAAATTACCGTCTCTATTTGAACGGTTATTTGACCGTTATTACGGCTTGGGTTAAAAATTGTACAATTTTTTCCTCAAAATATCGCCGCCTTAATTTTGACTTATTTTATTTATTCGTAGATTTGTAATTTTCTTTTTTCACTAGTGAAATAAAATTTCATTATTTTCACTAGTGCGAAAAAGTAAAGCATAATGAAACACAAATCGATATCTAAAAGATTACCTTTCAATACAAAAGTGGAAAAATTAGATAGAATATTTAAAGAATGCATTTAATACTATTTTTTATAATTGTTTTTGAAAATGTTCTTATTTTGTTTTCAATAATGAAATCTAATATTCTCGATAATTTTCACAGGTGTATTTTCCCGATATTGAGAGGTGCGAATGGCTAAACAGAATCTTGAAACAGGTTTGGCCGAACGCTAATCATTACGCTAAATCTCTGATTAAAGACACTATCGAGCCGAATGTGCAAAAAGCTCTGTCTGGATACAAGCTGAACAACTTTAAATTTGACCGCATGATCTTGGGAACTATTGTAAGACAATTGAATGATGCCATGCAAATGGGTAATAACCATAGTTACAATCATTTGTGTTTAAATTTAGCCGCCCCGAATTGGTGGAGTCAAAGTTTATGACAAGAATGTGAACCGCAATGAAATCATCATGGACTTGGATCTGTTTTATGCCAGCGATTGTGACATCAGTTTCTCTCTAGGCGGAATGCGCGGCGGAATCAAGGATTTCCAAATACATGGCATGGTGCGCGTTATCATGAAGCCGCTAATAACGAAAATGCCGCTGGTCGGCGGCCTTCAGGTCTTCTTCCTAAACAATCCAAACATCGATTTTAATTTGGTCGGCGTCGTCGATCTGCTGGACATGCCCGGACTTAGTGACATGCTTAGGAAGATTATCGTGGAACAAGTGGCCGCCATCATGGTCCTCCCGAACAAGTTACCAATCACCCTCAGCGATGAAGTGCCAGCGTACAGCCTTAAAATGCCAGAGCCAGAGGTAAGTAAAATTTTTAAAGATGTTTTTGAAATTCCGTTTCTGTAGTACCTCATTATATTTCTTCATTAATCTTAATAGGAAAATCTCAAGTTCATAAAAGGAGTGAAAAATTTTTTTTCACTGTTTTGAAAGAAAAGACTAATCATATTTGACATGTTTATAGAAAGATTTTTTCATTAGACAAATATTATTCTGGCTTACTACATTCAATTTTAATATTCTGACTGTCAAAACCGTAGGAAGAATCTAAAACAAGGTGACTTTAAATTTCTATTTCAAGATAAAAATTGAAGCAATCAAGCCATGAATTAAGAGTTTACGTGTCATATCAAATTTTTAATTGTAGTTTGCAAAAAAAACACTGAATTGCAAAAAGGGCTATATGTTAGTTATGTGTGAACAATGAACATGTTTTTTTTTATTATTCTTGTACTACTTCGTCGTGCAAACAAACATTACTCATAGTAAGATATACATATTACTTAAATAACTGTTATTTTACATTATTTTAGAAATTACTTTTAAAAGAATTTCATATTTTTCTATTCATTACAAAGAAATAAAGAAAAAAATATTAATCGATTTTTTTCATTAAATTTAAGTACTTTGAAATGTAGGTCGATATATTTACATTTGGTTTGATTGTAAACTTTTATTTTATCGATACTGATTTTTATTTCCTAATGCAATAACTCAGGTTTACGTAAAATAATTATCACGATTAAGCTGACCTTTAATAAAAAAAATCGAAATTGAACAACTTATCACGATTTTATTATTATTAAGTGATATAGTTGACATTCCAGTGATTTAATATTAGAAAATAAGGAATGAAACTTTCAAAGAAAGTATTTGACATTATTCTAACATTATTATTGATGACACAATCAAATAATTTTCATTTCAATTAAATGGTATTTTCAT
Source organism: Clogmia albipunctata (assembly GCA_001014945.1). Classification (NCBI taxonomy): domain Eukaryota; kingdom Metazoa; phylum Arthropoda; class Insecta; order Diptera; family Psychodidae; genus Clogmia; species Clogmia albipunctata. The sequence continues at coordinate 12,582 of JXOV01018585.1, read as the reverse complement.
TGCTTATGAACCACAACTTGGTTTTACAAAATAAAAAAAAATATTTTTGCGTATCGTTAAAACAATTAAAAATGCTTATCTATTGACTCTATAAAAATATAGAGGCAAAAATGCCTAAAATTCATATTACCATTGTTCTGTAAAATACTAATTAACTGAAAAAAAATTACAATGTTAATTAATTAATTAATTAATTAATAAACTATATCCATTTTACCGACATTTTTATAAACTTTATATAATCAAAAAAAATTAATCATATATGTTTAATTAAATTATTATTAAATCATACATATTTGCTTAATATATGTTTCAAATTTAGAGAAAAATGATATAAATAGACGAATAAATAAATTTTCCCAGTTATGATTGCTGAGCAGTGAAAATTTTAAATTTTTTGGCCTCAAAATTAAAAAGCATTTTCAATTCTTTTGATAATAAAATTTACGGGAAGGGATTTCTTTGCTGGAAATATTAGAACTCTTGACCTATTTTTATGTGAAATCAGTAATATTACACAAATCAATATTTTTAAATAAAGATTTTGTAAAAATTCTCACGCCGTCTCGGAAAATTTGTATACAATTTATGCGAGATCAAAAGCGGGATGGTGTACTCCAAATTTCTCGAACTTGAAATTGAGGGTTAAATTATTAAGACAAAATCAATAATAAATTTAAATAAAAAGCCTAATCAAACCAAAATACGATTTATATTAAAAAAAAAAAGACGTTTAAAATAAAACTGAAAAACTTAACAGGTTTATAAAGTTGATAAAAAATAATGGTATCATAACTCAAACATTAACTTAAATTCCCTTAAAAATGCAGACGTAAAATTAAACCAAAATCTGTGTCTTTAAAGATGGGAAACAATCAAACATTTACCGCATTTCTATATAGAATAAATTATAATATATGTTAGATTATTTCAAATGTTTGCAATATATTTATTAAACTCTTTTAGGGTGTGCTAAGGATCCACGTGATTGAGGCAAAGGATTTGATGAAGAAGGATATCACAATGTTGGGTAAGGGCAAGTCGGATCCGTATGCGATAGTGACGGTGGGTGCACAGCAGTTCCGGACCCAGACAATTGATAACACGGTGAACCCCAAGTGGGACTACTGGTGCGAGGTGAGTACCGTTACTTTTGGGAATTGTCGTTGGTTTGGAGTCGTTGAGAGTGGCGTGTGATTTAATTCCAAAGGTAATGTGAATTTTGCGAGTGTGTGACTTGCATGTCCAGTGAATTTTAAATGGATTTGCTTTTTGGGAGGGCAATTTAATAATGACGAATAAAACTTGTTGAATTTTGTTATTGTTATCTAGTAGAGGCAGTTGATTCAACGCCACGAATGGCACCCAAAATGTTAATTTTGCGCCCGAGCCGACGACTAATTGCTAACAAATCAATTCTCGGCCGGGCGAATTTTGTTGAAATGGCTGCAAATTTCGAGTAGATGAATTCATGTGATTCAAATGTTATTTCAGTGAAATGAGTAACGTAGCTTCAGTCTCTTTCAAATTCATGGAATTTGTGCAAATTTATGACAATTTCTCGGTGTTAATCGTTAGATCAAATAACGTTGTGCAAATTTAGAAATTGTTTCATTTCATTGCAATTACAATAAAGTTCATTTTTTGCTAAGATCTTATTTGGATATCATTGTTTATACAGTCTGTGTCATAAGATTCCATATTTAATATGCATTCAGAGATAAATTTTTATTCATTTTTTTTATGTTACCTTAACAATAATAAGTATAACAAATAATTAACAATAAATTTGAAATGTAATAATGGGAGATCTGTGTTTATTTTTGATAAATGTCTTTTAATTTTTTAAAAATTATTTTTTATATCTATGATCAAAAATAACAACGACTCAACTGCAAAAATGACAATCTTACAGGAGAGCAAGAAAACGAATACCATCTGATTAATCTTCGGCATTCAAGCCCGATTATGTTAATATCGCAATAGGTTTTGTTTTATTTACTGTTTATGATATTTTGATAGAAAATTACTACCCGAATTCAAACACAATTGGACTTGTACTTTTGTGTTTATTGTATTGGAAAGAAAACCGTTTTGAATAATTGAAAAAGCAATATTGCATCGAAGAGATCATATTAGAGCAGTGATTGACGCTGTTTAATCGATATCTAAATAAGTTTTTTCACAATTCTGTAATCGTTGATAAATCATTAGTCCAGGATTAGACCAGGATCAGTAAAAACAGTGGACTGTACTTGGAAAGCGTGCTCTATAGGCTTTTAAACTCAATAGAACAAAATTACAAATCCGATTTAATTTAAATTTTGGCGGAAGAATAATATTCTAAACTGTAAAGTCCTCCTGCGAGATTGATACCATTGGGCATTGAGACTGGGAGAATTATCTGTCGATTCTCGAAACTGATATTTTGTCCTTGAGGAAGCTACCTCCTGTAGCGATCCTAAGTGGAACTATGGTTACGTCCTTGCTCCCATGTGTGAAGGACATGTTTCTGGTCTTGTTTATCTATTTAGTTTCATTTGACAGATTTTTTCAGTTACGTCGTTGTTATTTTGGACCACATATACTTATTTGAAGTTAAAAATTAATTTTACTTTTACTCTTATTACCACTGAAATGTAATAATAAATTAATCGTATGTGATTTTATGTAACAGACTATATATCATTAACGTGTTAGATTAATTATGAATCCTCTTTGCACTAAAAATGAAATTGGAAAAATGGAACAAATTCTGCACTCTTCCCCAATTTAGTCCTTTAGTAGAGCGTAATTTGATAACATCTTTGAATTTGATTTTGACTTATTTTGGATCAATTTTGTAATTTGTTAAATGCAACAACGTGCTAATAAAATAAAATCTGGACGGATTTTTTGCATCTCCACACACACACCGCCCGTGTTAATTCTTCTAACACACTGTTTAAAATGATATGAAATCAATTGAAAAAAAATCAAATTCCAAATCAACATATATCGACATATAATCCTGCTTCTGTATGCCATCACCACCATCCGTCTGTCCATCAATCACAACCACGTTATTAGGCAACCGTTTTGGCTGAAAGTGGACAAGTGTTGACTATCGATCTTTACGACAAAGACGATACAAGCGATGATGAGAATCTGGGCAGGTGAGCTTTGTTTAGATCAAATGCAATCACAACATACACAAAAACAAGCGCAGTTTTTGCTTATTTTGCAAAATAATGTGGATTAGAGACCAAAATTAACTTGGAATAGTTCTGGGATAAAAAATAACCGTTGGTGATTGGCGTTTATATTTGTTAAATGGTGTTTTCTGTGTGTTTTTGCATGCGTTTAATGTTTGTCAGGGGCTGTTTAGAGGTTTCTCGTTAAGCATGGTTTTGTAAAAGAGAAAGGGATCTATTAGCATTCAAATTTTAATGACGACATGTAGAAATATTCATTGTAAATGTCTTTAATTTCATGTGTTAAAGAATTGTTTTAAACAGTAATTATCATATGTAAGTTTCATTTTAATGTAAATATCAGTAAGAGATTTAAATTTGATCTTATACATTATTATCATAGATATATAAATTAAATTGTATACTTTGAACATATTGTCAATAATTGTATATATTCAATTTGATTATAATTTTATATATTTTAGACAACTTTGCTTTAAATGTATATAAATAAAAAAAATACGATTAGTATATTTGAAACGTAAAATCTTTAACACTTTCATTTCCCATTAAAGCTTAAATTAGATTTTAGTACCTATTTGATACTCAAAATTACAACATTTTAAACTCCAGGGAATATCTAAAATAACGAAATATTCTAGCCATTATACACTTTTATATTAAATGTTTCGACTTTTATGTTTTTGTTACTAATCAATTATGGTACTTGATAGAATAGTATATAAAATTAACGCAACTTTTAAACTATATTTAAAAACAGAGTTTTAAATTTATAGCAATTAATTCATTCAATGAATTATAAAGTTCATAAGCGGGGTAAAAGGAACGACTCTTTTCTAAAAAAGGATTTCATTGATTTAGACAGTTAGTAGCATGCGCAATGAACTATAATTAAATTTTTTGTGCTCTTTTTTAAAGAGCGCTACACTCAAGCTTGCTCTGGGTATGTTTATCAACAGAAAAAATAATTTTCGTGCTGGAAAAGCTCTCCCGGTGTGGGCCTATTCAAAAAAGAGACGAGAAAGTAGAAAATCTTCTTTATCAATGTTTTTCTCTCATTTGCTTAAGTGTGTATAAGAACACCCTGCACATAAGTAAGGAATAAAATATTAAGCTAGAAGTTTCAACAACAGCGATGCTTTGTAAGACCATATCTATTTCATGAAATTTTCAGAGAAATAAAGCCTGAAGGGGTTAAATCATAAGATAATAATGCTTAGTTATAATAAACTCGTAGAGAAATAATACGGTCTTAAAACGTTTTTTACAAAATTGGGAAGATTTCGATGTTTGTATAGCTCGTAATGTGTTCTTTTTTAAAATACAAAAATTCATTCAAATTCATATCTTCCAATTTTAACCTTAACAAATCAATTTTTTAACTCAGTAGCTCATTTAATTGACCGTAGGCGTGTGACACCAAAAATCTTTGACTATTAAAAATTAATATTGTTATGCGACAAAACGCTCCTATTTAAAATTCGAAATTCTCAATTAATTGCTATAATTAGATAATAGTGCAATTTTAAAAATTATAATATAGTAAGTATTAAAATCGCTATGGCTGTTAGAAATTTTAAGTAATTCCTTATTCTTATCATCCAAGAACAGTAAAATAAAGACACTAATAGTAGAGCCAGAATTGCATAAATGGTAAATGATGTTCATTAGATTTTGGTCTTTGGGAGAAATTCGTGAAAATTATACGATGATTCTTAAATTGTCATCAATGTCATTTCTCACGAAATCGCAATCACTTGCAAAATAAATACATTTCCAAAGTTTTTTTTTTATCATTTAATTATATGAATTAATCGGGAATTTTGCCGCTTAACGGTATTCATTTTTTGTAGTCAAGGATTTTTTGGTGTCACAAGCACTTAACAGTTTCATGTCTTATTTTCAAATAAGTAAGCTCCACTTATACCGTAATTCCAAAATTCAATTAACGAAATATTAAGGCTAAACCCTGTAGAAAGACAACGTAAAGAAATAATAATATTAAAATTATATTTGTACACAAAACCAAAACAAATGCAAGATGGCGAACGTCTCTCATTTGGTAATTTCCAGACATTATACATTTAAAGCAGTTAGTTTAAAACAGAGTTTGAAAGAGAGGTTGAAACAAAGCAAGCTGTTCTTTTTTGTATGAATTTAGCTTGCTGCCTTTCTAGGTGGCGCGCGTCAATTGGTTATAGATTTAAAACTCTCTTATAATTTGAAGTTGGGTTAGTTTAGGAAAACTATATCATAGTAGAAAAAAATTTATTTTACAAAACTACGAAAAACGAGATTATATTATTTTCAAATGTTAGTAATGTATTATAGATATATATTTGGGAAAGCATACCAAGGAATTCGTTTTATCTTTAACATTAGTATGTGGGTTGGAGACTATTCATTAAAACTGTAGACAATTTCTGTTATGAAACGATTAGATTTGATATTCTACATATCGGCTTGAAATTTGATGCTAAAACTATTGCGAAACTTGTAAATAAATAACTTTAATTGATTTATATTGAACTTTGATTAGGCGGAGGTGAATGCAACATTGGGCCAAGAAGTATATTTTGAGTTGTGGGACTGGGATCCAGGGTTTCCTGGTGTCCAAAATGATGATTTCTTGGGCAGGTCTGAAACGAATTGGGCTTTGATTGCTTGTGCGTATTTTCTTGGAAATTATTTTATATTTTTTTTCTTAATTTGGACCTTATTCATAGAACTAACTAAGCCCATGTTTTTATGACTGACTTTTAGCTACGGAATCCATCAACAAATCCCAAATCTCATTGACATTTTTTAGAAAACAAAAAAACAATAAATTATCTTTTATTTGTATGTGCTTTCTGTATTCGTCTAATAAGAAAATAAACTGTGACGTCTGTATGGAAAATTAATGTCTAAAGACCAGAATATTGGACGGATTCTATAAGTCCAAAATTCCGGGACCATGTTTTTAAGAGCAGACTTATTTCAGGCTTATGTTGAAGTCACCCATCAGACTATGGTCAGTTTCAAATTGTTCGACTGGGATCGTACCGGTGATCATGACCCACTTGGAAGGTTCGATCGTTCAAATTCAATTTGACAAACATTATTTACTACAACCAAAAAAAACAAAACATTGACCATTTTTCGTTCGTTGGCATTTTGTTAGTTTGTAAATACACAAAAAAATATTTGAACAGAAAATAGACACGAATAAACGATTACTTCTTTTTTATTATTTTGTACAGACAAAGACCATCATTAAAGTGCTTGAACGTGGTCCTTTTTAGTAGAAGTATACTCTTTAATTTTGAATTAACTCTTTATTCTGTACAAACTTTTTCTCTATTCCCGTTTTTTGGGATGAACTGTAATTTACAGATCGCTTTCTTGTTCTTTTTATTGTGCCACTGTTTTCTGATTTTGAGTTTTTCTCTACTACTACTTAAATTACTAATTCTCTAATACAACGCTAAGACCCGTAGCTAGCCGGCTTTAATTGGTGCAGACCTAATTCATTAACTCAATTCATACTTATCGTTTTATCATGGACATTTTCTAATCCCATTTGATTATAGGGCTACTGTGGAAATCAGCAGCATCGTTAAGAAAGGCCAAGTTGACACGGTATGTATTTTTTTTCTACATTTTATGAAATTTGAAATTGCTGAAGGTTATATTTTTATTAATAATGTTTCCCATAAAAAGAGTACCTTTGTTTTTTTAGTTTAAATCCTTATTTAGTTTGTGTTTTAAATTTATTATCAAAATGATGAATTTTATTTTTTATAAGTTTATTTTAACAAAATTTGATTTTTTTTATTAAAAATAAAATCACTTTCCAAATTAAATGTTATATGTACTTATAATTTGAACAAAAATAATTATGAACAGTTAACGGTGCTAAAAGCCCAGTTCATAAATTTAATGTATACGAATTGTTCAAACAATTTATTAAATACACAAATCTTAATTTATGAAATTAGTATTCTTAAAGTGATTTGCATTTCCGTATTTATTTTTATATTAAAATTATATATAATTACAATCAATTACAAGTACTTATTGTGGGAGGTCCCAACATTATTATTATAGCAACAATTGAAATTTTGATAAAAGAATTAAATAAAAGAAAGATTTAAATTTTAGGCACTATTTCGTTAAGAGTAAATAAGTTGAGTTTTGAATGGAATAACAAATAGTCAAATAGCTTCCAGGATAGCGCTTGTAAGACCATATCCTTTGCATGAAATTTTTCAAAACCAATTCCAACAAAAATCGTCAGAAGTGGTCCCTTTTCGCTTCGAAAATTACGTTCATAAGCAGAATTGTCGTATTTTGAGCCCAGAAAAACCAAGAATTGGTAAGAAAAGGCTTCTTCTTTAATGTGCCTCTCCTACAAGCGTTATCTTGGATATAATCTTATAAAACCCATCATAACGAATTAATAGCTACTGATTTATATCCCTTTTTTTTATTCAATTCAAAAGTTGGGTTAATTTTGAGAAACCCTTTATTTTATTTTTGATTTTTAATTTATAATTTAAAATAATGATAATTGGCAACCCTCATTATGTATTAATAGTATATAATTAAATTATGTTTATTTTTTTAAAATCATGCTTAAAACTCTATTAGATATTTTTAAAATGTAATTGGCTGGTTTTATTTTTCTTATTTCTTAATAAACATGTCCAAAATAATTTTCATAGTGGCTCACCTTGGAGAATGCCAAACATGGTATGGTGCATTTAAGAATGACATGGTTGACATTGAGTAGCAACAAAGAGGATCTACAAGCAGCATTGACTGAGACCCAACTCTTGCGAGTGACTTCAATGAGTACTGCTGTTTTGACTGTATTTATTGACTCTGCTAAGAATTTGCCAGTAAGGATTTCTTTAAATTAAAGTTGTACCTCAATTTAAATAATCTTGTAATTTTGTAAATTGAAGCACGCTCGTCCCCAAAGCCAACCGGATCCGTTCCTTGTTCTCTCCGTTGGAAAGAAGGAGGAACAGACAGGGGTTCAGATGCGAACCAATGAACCGGTTTGGGAGCAAGGTTTCACATTTTTGGTTGGAAATCCGGACAATGACACTCTTCAGTTAAAGATTATGGACCAGAAGACGGAGAAAGAGATCGGCCGGCTGACTTACATTCTGAGCGCTCTTATGGAGAAGACCGATTTGGAAATTGTCTCTCAGCCGTTCCAGTTGCAGAAATCGGGTCCCGAATCGAAGCTGACCATGTCGTTGTCTTTGCGAATTTTGAAAAGTGGAATTGATTTTGAGCACGAACACGCCGCTCTGGAGCGGTCCACATCTTCGTCTTCCGGCATTGGGGGCGGAGTCTCTGTCGATGGAATTTCCAATGTGTCCCAACCTGGTTCAATTAAACTAAATGAATCTGCCTCGTTCAAGAAACAGGAATCGAAAATTTCAATCAGTGACTCCGGCTCAGTTGTTGAGGAACCCTTTTCCTCTAATACCAGCTCAGGTTTGATGACCACTCCTTCCGTAACTCCCACCCCAGAAACACAGTTGCTTCACCGCAATCCTAGTCTTACGTCCTCGGCTGGATCGTACGGCCTGGGTCGCATTCAGTTGACGATTCGGCACAGTGTTCAGCGCCAAAGGCTGATTGTCATCGTTCACAAGATCATGAATATTCCGCAAAAGGACCCATCGAACATTCCTGATCCGTACGTGAAATTGTACCTGCTTCCCGGCCGGTCCAAGGACTCAAAGAGGAAGACCAACGTGGTGAAAGATAATTGCAACCCAGTCTACGATGCGACGTTCGAGTATGTGATTTCGGCAGCGGAAATGGGTGGCACCGAGCTGGAAGTTACTGTAGCCACAGCCAAAGGATTCCTTAGCAGTCCCGTTATTGGAGTGGTGAGTGTTTTATAACAATAATTCAGAACTTTACAGTCTGATGTGTGGAATAGTCTCTTCGACTGAATACAATTTCATTACCTAAATCCTGTCTTTGAACACACAATCACCGTGTTTCAAACTCTCAATGCCTTACCATATACTTTCGCTGTAATTTCTGAATATTCAGTCGCCCTTCGATAATTCGGACCTCTCAGTAATTCAAAGTTAGCACGGGTTCCCTACAAAATCTCTTGATATATCAAACTAAATCAAAACAATATTATGCTCTTGGTAACTCGAACGAAAAATGTCTCTGCTATTTAACAAAATCACGCAGTTATTCGAACTTATCGGCGTCTTACACTCGACAATTCGAAGTTGCAAATTTGTTTTTGCAGCATTTCAGGTAACTTCTTAAAAAAGTTACGAGCAGTAGCAATGAAACTACTTGATAATTCGATAGCTCGATAATTTGAAGTATTTTAAGGGTTCCTTGGAGGTTCGAATTATCGAGAGTCAAGGTAATTACATATAAGTATACGTTCTATGAAATGAAGTTTGAAAGAAATATTGTTCAATCAAATATTTGTAGTAAGTTTTATCAGTGGAGGTGCCTGGTACAGCAATATATAACATTGCCTAAGTACTGATTTTTTCCACCATATATTTTTAGTTCTTTTTATATTTAATTAACTCCTTTTTCTTTTCTTTTTCAGGTTCGTGTGCCATTACATGATTCTGAAATAAGTCAACAGGGAGTTACCACCTGGTACGATCTTCAGCCCGAGAACCACAACGAATAAGCTGTTGTATCCAGATCGTTTTCTTTTTGTTGAACATTGCTAGTCTTAAGCTTATTTTGATACCATCCAGTTAAGCTTTTTTTCTCTATCTCTCTCTGTCTACTATTAAGAATGAGTAAGGGATCAGGTCATGCTTTGATCTTAGACCTACATGACTTAAGCGAGCTATTGTAACAGATGGAGCTTTTATTATGTACTTTATTCTCTATATTTAAAGAGCTTTTACTGGCTCTTTCAAATTTGTTTCGATTTTTATTATTTTTCTGGTGCCTTCCTTATTGGAAACAAAACTAATCTGATGACACTTCTATACAATATAATATATGATAGTCATTTTACCAACCAACATACATTTACGAGTTTATTATACACATATACTTTTATGAACGTTTATAATATTGTTTGCTCGAATCTCAAAATCAAAATCTGCCACAATTATAATCAAAAAGAAGATGAAGAAGGAAGAAATAATACTGATACACAGCATTTGTAGTTTTGCAACGAAAAAGTTCAAATTTTATTGTAATTCGTGCTGTCAATTGTAGTGAGTTTAATTATCTACCATATATTGATGTTGAGAGTCGAACAAAACGCCCATTCACCATTTGAGGAATTAAAGATTTTGAATTTAATGTTTTTGAGTTTTTATTTGGAAATTTTAAAAGTATGGTAAGTTATACAAAATTCTTAAAATGAAATCATTAAAACTTTCCTCACAAAATCCTTTTCAAATTTGCTCAAACTTTTAGAGTTATTTGAAATTAGTCAAGATGCTTCGCAAAATTGTTTTTAAACAAGTTTCGCACGTGCTTTGTTTAATTTATTATGTTCTTTTTGTCTATAATATGGCAGGTTTAATGAGAATTTTAGGATAGTTGGGGAAAACTTGAGTTCAATTTAGTTTCGCTAAATTTAATTAAGAGTTGAAATAGTTTTGTACGTAATTATATTTGGAAAATGTTAGATAAAATATGTGTATGAAATAAACAATAAATTTTGAATAATAACTTCAAATGATTTCTACTAAGGAGGAATATATTAAGAAATCTATTTCAGCGTATTAATTAACCACAACATTTTCTGAAATATCTTTCCTTCCATATTATATTAAATTATAATTAAATAAATATAGTGTGTGTCTTTTGATTTGCCGGTTTTCTTTGTTTTGTGTATAAAATAATTTTGGTTATTTAGTTCATTCATTGAATTGCAAGAAGAACTGCTCTCTTTGCACCTCTAGAGAGAACGTTACCATTCTCCACTACTTTGTGTTCATTTGCTTAGTGATTGCCCTATTACAAGATGCATATGTCTCAATTACGGGCTCTAATATTCATCGTTTGGCAAGACTTCTACAATCTGATAACGCAGGAGTGATGGAGGAACTGATGGAATTCATAAGTATGTTTTCGTCTCTTTGGAGATTAGGACTCACAATGAGCGCTTTCTGCATTGTATATTTTAGGTGGAGTAGGTTGTGATTTAAATTACCAATGTAGCATTATGTATTGGACATTGCCTTTAAGCATTATCATGTCCATAATATATACAGTTTAAAAATAGTTTAAGTAACGAGCGTAGCGAGTGTATTAAGTAAGATATGTGTGTCAAATATTGCTCATCAACAGTTTTCTACAAACATATGTATTTTAATGTAAACATAATGATTTTTAAAAAAGAAAATTGTTGTCCTATTTTATTTCTGAAATTACAAAACGATATAGTTATCTTTCACTTACATATAGGAAAATCATATCCCTCTTTTGTGAAAATCAGAGACCAGCAAAATCTGCTTGTCTTGTACAAACGCCTCAAAAAGGATAGCGAACCTTTTGCGAAGAACGGCCTTTTAGTAAATTCTTCATGAGAAGCACTTTATTGCCCCGGTCTGGTTCGAGAAGAACGTACAACATAGGAAAGCGAAATTGGAATTTCGGGTTTATTGCACTTGACGGTGCAAAATGCATTCCTTTTTCTATTATTGTGGGTAATGTTAACAGCCCCTAACAATTTAAATCTTGACTGTTCATTGATAGTTTAAAGAGGGCAAAAACACAGATGTTACCTATTTTACTCCTTCCAGTTCCGCTTTCCTATGTTGTACGTTCTTTTCGAAATAAAGTGCTTCGCATGAAGAATTTTATGAAGGTCATTTTCTTCGTAACCCACTTTTAAAAATTAACAAGAATTCGTTAACGAAGGATTTTGGAACAACATGCTGGACTGTAAATTAGTACAGAAACAAATTCCGTATGAAACTTCTTTATAAGTTTGATCAATTTGGCGAAAATATTTTACGGCGGTTACAATTTTGGTACAAAACAGCATTGCAAAATAGCAAAATNACCCACTTTTAAAAATTAACAAGAATTCGTTAACGAAGGATTTTGGAACAACATGCTGGACTGTAAATTAGTACAGAAACAAATTCCGTATGAAACTTCTTTATAAGTTTGATCAATTTGGCGAAAATATTTTACGGCGGTTACAATTTTGGTACAAAACAGCATTGCAAAATAGCAAAATTGCTATTTCTGAGAAGTTATTTTATATTTGAATTATTAACATTATCATATTTTCAAAAATAAAAAGTGTCGGTAGTAAAATTGATTTTCTGACAAAATAATCTTTTTCTAATATATAGTCGCAAATGTACCAATTATATTTAAGAAAATTAAATTATCGACATTGCCTGAAGGCGATTAGGCT